>BQNB010024038.1:0-14675 GCA_026074375.1 Tanacetum coccineum
GAGTCGTTTTCTATGATTATGATTGTTGTATCCATGAAGTAATACCCCAGATTAGCTTCTGCTGCTATATTGTAAAAATGAGGGTCTTACAAATTTAAATATAAAAACTAACATTAACAAATATGAGATATTGTATCTTTATATAATGTTTTAATAATATTTGGTTACAAGTTCTAAATGATATAAATCAAATTATCTTAGGGCGTACGATTTTATATTTACTAATATGTGAAAATCATACTTTCTACTAGTTTTTCCAGTAGCAATTAAATATAAAAGAAATTTAATATAAAAAAGTTACTAGTAGTTAACATAAGATAATGTAGATCTCTTAAATGAGTTAACAATTTTTATTTATTAGTTCTAAGTGATATAGAGTAAACTATGTCACATCATGTGACTTTTATACCTAATAATTGGTGAAAATCATACTTTTTACTTGTTTTTAAATATACGTTGTAAGTGATATAGAGCAATGTAATATAGCTCATGTGACTTTTACATTTAATAATTAGTAAAAATCATACCTTTCACTAGTTTTCTAGTAGCAATTTAACATAAAAAAATATCAGTAATTAATATCAGATATTGCATCTCCATCTAATGTTTAAAGGATCCTTAAGTACCAGTTGTAAGTGATATAAGGCAAGCTATGTCACATCATGTTACTTTTATATAAAATAATATGTAATAATTATACTTTTTACTGGTTTTCCTGCAGCAATAAAATATAAAAAATTATCAATAATTAATATCATATATTGTATCTCTATCTGATGTTGTAAGAATTTTTAATTACAAGTTCAAAATGTTATAGAGCAAACTATTTCACGTCATGTGAATTTTTATTTCATAATTATTGAAAATCATACTTTTTACTATTTTTTCCATTAGCAATTAGATATAAAAAATTGTTAATAATAAATATCTGATACCGTATCTTTATATGATGTTTAAGGATGTTTAATTATATGTTTTAAGTGATATATAGCACACTATGTCACATCATATGACTTATATATATATTTAATAATAAGTTAAAATCATACTTTTTTACTTGTCTTTTAAGTATAATTTAAATATAAAAAAATAACATTAGTAAATATGAGATATTGTATTTCTATATAATGTTTTAATAAAATTTGGTTACAAGTTCTAAATGATATAAATCAAATTATCTTAGGGCATGCGATTTTATATTTACTAATAAGTGAAAATCAAACTTTCTACTAGTTTTTCCGGTAGCAATTAAATATAAAAGCAATTAAATATAAAAAAGTTACCATTATTTAACATAACATAATGTATATCTCTTAAATGTGTTAACAATGTTTATTTATTAGTTCTAAGTGATATAGAGCAAACTATGTCACATCATGTGACTTTTATACCTAATAATTAGTGAAAATCATAATTTTTACTTGTTTTTCAGTAGAAATTAAATATAAAAAAATTATAGGAAATTTATATCAGATATTGTATCTTTATCAGATATTTTTTAGATATTTAAATATAGGTTGTAAGTGATATAGAGCAAAGTAATATAGCTCATGTGACTTTTATATTTAATAATAATTAAAAATCATACCTTTCATTGGTTTTCAAGTAGCAATTAAACATAAAAAATTATCATCAATTAATATCAAATATTGCATCTCTATCTAATGTTTAAAGGATCTATAAGTACAAGTTGTAAGTGATATATGGCAAGCTATGTCACATCATGTGACATTTATATAAAATAATATGTAATAATTATACTTTTGACTGGTTTTCAAGCAACAATAAAATATAAAAAATTATCAATAGTTAATATGATATATTGTATCTGTATCTGATGTTGTAATAATTTTTAATTACAAGTTCTAAATGTTATAGAGCAAAATATTTCATGTAATGTGAATTTTTATTTAATAATTTTGAAAATCAAAATTTTTTCTATTTTTTCCATTAGCAATAAGATATAAAAAATTGTTAATAACAAATATCTGATACAGTATCTTTATATGATGTTTAAAGATGTTTAATTATAAGTTCTAAGTGATATATAGTACACTATGTCACATCATATGACTTATATATAATTAATAATAAGTTAAAATCATAATTTTTTACTTGTCTTTTAAGTATAATTTAAATATAAAAAAATAACATTAGTAAATATGAGATATTGTATCTCTATATAATGTTTTAATAATATTTGGTTACAAGTTCTAAATGATATAAATCAGATTATCTCAGGTCATGCGATTTTATATTTACTAATAATTGAAAATCATACTTTCTACTAGTTTTTCCAGTAGCAATTAAATATAAAAGCAATTAAATATAAAAAAAGTTACTAGTAGTTAACATAAGATAATATATATCTCTTAAACGTGTTAACAATGTTTATTTATTAGTTCTAAGTGATATAAAGCAAACTATGTCACATCATGTTACTTTTATAGCTAATAATGAGTGAAAATCATAATTTTTACTTGTTTTTCAGGAGAAATTAAATATAAAAAATTATAGGTAATTAATATCAGATATTGTATCTTTATCAGATTTTTTTTATATTTAAATATAGGTTGTAAGTGATATAGAGCAAAGTAATATAGGTCATGTGAATTTTATATTTATTAATTAGTACAAATCATACCTTTCACTGGTTTTCTACAAGCAATTAAACATAAAAAATTATCAGTAATTAATATCAGATATTGCATCTCCATTTAATGTTTAATGGTTCTTTAAGTACCAGTTGTAAGTGATATAAGGAAATCTATGTCACATCATGTTACTTTTATATAAAATAATATGTAATAATTATACTTTTTACTGGTTTTCTAGCATCAATAAAATATAAAAAATTATCAATGATTAATATCATATATTGTATGTCTATCTGATGTTGTAAGAATTTTTAATTACAAGTTCTAAATGTTATACATCAAACTATTTCACGTCATGTGAATTTTTTATTTTATAATTATTGAAAATCATACTTTTTACTCATTTTTCCATTAGCAATTAGATATAAAAAATTGTTAATAATTTTTTTTATCTTTCTATAGAGGGGCACTTCTATATACTTTTTTTCGAACTTTGTTTTTTCAGCCACGTCTAAAAAAATCACATGTGATTTTACGAAATAACATGTGATATTTTCAGACGCGACTAAAAAAAAGTTCGTTGAAAGAAATCACATGTGATTGTGGTATAAATCACATCTGATTGTGATACAAATCACATGCGATATTTTCAGACATGACTGAAATAAAAAAAATCGTCGAAAGAAATCACATGTGATTGTGATGCAAATCACCTATGATTTTTTCAGATGTGACTAAAAAAAATCAACAAAAAAAGTTCATCGAAAGTATATAGAAGTGTCTCTCTATAGAAAGATAATTTAATTCTCGTCGCGATGGTATGTTTCATTTTGCGTAACGATTCACGGTTTGTGAGATATTTAAATTTTAAAAAATAGGGTGAAAGTAGGTTTTTTAATTAAATTAAAATAAGAAATGATTTAAACCATTAGATGGAAATAAAATGGATGGTTGGGATGGAATGGATTGTTCTTTAATTAGATAATGTTCTACATGGAACTTTTCTCCATATAAAGATACGGTATCTGATATTTATTATTAACAATTTTTTTATATCTACTTGCTAATGGAAAAAATAGTAAAAAAGTATGATTTTCAATAATTATTAAATAAAAAATTCACATGACGTGAAATAGTTTGATCTATAACATTTAGAACTTGTAATTAAAAAATCTTACAACATCAGATAGAGATACAATATATGATATTAATTATTGATAATTTTTTATATTTTATTGCTGCTGGAAAACCAGTAAAAAGTATAATTATTTTATATAAAGGTCACATGATGTGACATAGCTTGCCCTATATCACCTACAACTGGTACTTAAAGATCCTTTAAACATTAGATAGAGATGCAATATCTGATATGTATTACTGATAGATTTTTGTTTAATTGCTACTAGAAAACCAATCAAAGGTATGACTTTCACTTATTATTAAATATAAAAGTCACATGAGCTATTTGCTCTATATCACTTACAACCTATATTTAAATATCTAAAAAATATCTAATAAAGATACAATATCTGATATTAGTTACCTAAATTTTTTTATTTAATTTCTACTAAAAAACAAGTAAAAAGTATGATTCTCACTAATTATTAGGTATAAAAGTCACATGATGTGACCTAGTTTGCTCTATATCACTTGAACTAATTAATAAACATTGTTAACAGATTTAAGAGATATACATTATCTTATGTTAACTACTAGTAATTTTTTTATATTTAATTGCTACTGGAAAAATTAGTAGAAAGTATGGTTTTCATTTATTAGTAATTATAAAATCACATGACCTGATATAATTAGATTTATATCATTTAGAACTTGTAACCAAATATTATTAAAACGTTATATAGAGATACAATATCTGATATTTACTTAAAAGACAAGTAAAAAAGTATGATTTTAACTTATTAGTAAATATATATAAGTCATATGATGTGACATAGTGTGCTATATATCACTTAAAACTTATAATTAAACATCATATAAAGATACGGTATCACATATTTATTATTAACAATTTTTTTATATCTAATTGCTAATGTAAAAAATAGTAAAAAAGTTTGATTTTCAATAATTATTAAATAAAAAATTCACATGACGTGAAATGGTTTGTTCTATAAAATTTAGAACTTGTAATTAAAAATTATTACAGCATCAGATAGAGATACAATGTACGATATTAATTATTGATAATTTTTTATATTTTATTGCTGCTGGAAAATGAATAAAAAGTATAATTATTACATATTATTTTATATAAAAGTCACAGGATGTGACATAGCTTGCCCTATATCACTTGCAACTGATACTTAAACATCCTTTAAACATTAGATAAAGATGCAATATTTGATATCTTCTTAGGAGTTGTATCAGAATCAGCTTTCTTCTTCATGTACTTAGGTTTTGGAGTTTTCTCACCAGTGGCATACGCATAGTAAGTCTTGTAGGCTTTTGAATCAATCATGTCTTGGTTGTTAAATGTCGAGGGAGAATTGCACCATATATTTGTGTGTCTTGATGTTTAGAGATAACTCTTATTGTGGTAAATATACAGTCATCCCTAGCAGTGTGCCAAAACATCTTGTTTCTCCTTGGAATTGACGGATCTTTTGTCATGAAGTAGTCTACAATGACTTTTGGTGAAACATGGATAATACATGTCATTGTTCTTCACTTGATAAACCAAGTCTTCCCAAAGTAGGTAGACATAATCAACATGCTTGTTATGATACATGCCCCAAAGGATTTGAGCACGTGACAAGCAAAGACTTTCCAATGCAGTAGTTTTTCCACTTAGACACTTATTGATGATTGCAGCAAATGATATCCATGGTTGATGCATGTGATTAACATTGACATCAGTTAAGACCTTTATCTCTCCAGTGTGGCCAAGATCTCTAATAAACGAGAGAATTTCCTCTTCAAATGGAGGATCTTCAAATTTTTGGCCTAGGAGTTTAGGGCAAATCTAGAGCATGTCTCTGAAGTTTTAAAGGTCATAGTATGACTCTTTCCATTCATCTTGAATCAAAGTGAAAAATGATAGATGTAGTTAGTGGCCCAGAACTCTTGCATGTAGATATCTGGTACATCAGCAGTGATCTCAAATGCTTTGAAGACGAGAGTGAGTTTGAGAGCATCCAATACCACTTGAAGAGTAGGTTCCTTAGATTTAAGTGTGGAGCTTAGTCGGAGATTGCAATTCCTAATGTTAAGACGGTTATCAGGAGCGACTAGAGCATCATCCAACGCCTTTTGCTGTGCTTGTGTGGTATCCATTATTCTGCTAAGATATGATCAATATAGTTTATGTACAACCAATTTCATACAATACATTATAGAGACCTTTTAAGTGAGCACATAAAGTTGTTTCATGATGTGAAAATTTCTTAAGGATTAGGCACTCTAAGACTTTAGCACCTTTTAAGATCTATCCAATTAAATTATAACTTAAGCCAACTTAACTTGTTTAGAGTGTATAATTAACCAATTTTAATTAACTCCCTAATTAATATTTTAAATTACCCTTTAAATTGGAAATGTGATCTTAAGTGTTTTGGGTCCTAAAAGATAAACCGTTTTCTAAAATAAAAACTAGTTGTTCGGTTCCTTAATAAATCAAGTTGTTCGGTTCCTTAAAGAATCAAGTTGTTCAGTTCCTTAAAACATTCTAGTTGTTCGGTTCCTTAATGAGAACAAGTTGTTCGGTTCCTTTAGAAAATCTAATTGTTCGGTTCCTTAATGAGAACAAGTTGTTCGGTTCCTTTAGAAAATCTAATTGAAAACTTTTTACAAGCATCTAAGCACAGAACCAACATGACCTTTAAAAAACAAGCACGTATAAACACTTTAGCACATACATTCGAGAAACTATAAACAAGGGTATGATTTAATGGATCAAACACATTCAAGAATAAGAATACAAGCATCTAAACAACTTGTTCTCATTAAGGAACCGAACAAATAGATTTTCTAAAGGAACCAAACAACTTCTTCTCATTATGGAACCGAACAACCAGATTTTTTGAAGGAACGGAACAACTTGTTCTCATTAAGGAACCAAACAACTAGAATGTTTTAAGGAACCGAACAACTTGATTCTTTAAGGAACCGAACAACTTGATTCATTAAGGATCGAAAAACTAGTTTTTATTTTAGAAAACGGTTTATCTTTTAAGGCCCAAAACACTTAAGATCACATTTCCAATTTAAAGGGCAATTTAAAATCTTAATTAAGGAGTTAATTAAAATTGGTTAATTATATACTCTAAACAAGTTAAGTTGTCTTAAGTTGTAATTTAATTGGATAGATCTTAAAAGGTGCTAAAGTCTTAGAGTGCCTAATCCTTAAGAAATTTTCACTTGCAGGCAGCAATGGTACATGATCCCCTACATAACCCCTTTTCATATTTGCAAAAATCTTTTTAGTCAGAGTTGGGGCCAAATACTTTCCTTTTGCTTCAGGTGAGATGTCCAAAATCATTTGCAAAAATCTTGGATACATTAGAAATTTAGTATTACTCTCTAAGTTGTGTACCATTCCATCAAAAATCAGTTTTGAAAAATTATAAACCCTATTACTAGAAAGACAGATTTATACAGTAGCTATAGGACTACCAAATTGATCCCATCCACCAGACTTAGGGCTTATGCAATGTAGAATGTTGTGTATTAAAATTTTTCATTGGGGTGTAAAATTCTTTTTCTAAAAAGTAAGTCTTCCCTCTGAAACATACCCCAATGTGGCAAGTCCTTTATAAATTTCAGCATCTGGTAAGTTGTTTATTCCTGTTGCATCTGCCAATTGAAGTTTACTTTTGACAGATGCCTCAATAATAGTATACTCCTTATTGTCAATAGATGCTACTAACTCTTGAATCCCATTAGCAAGTGTTCTGACAGTAGCAGTCTGCCAGAACAGTTTGACTAAGGAATCATAGATAGTGGGATTATGAGTTAAGGCATACATGAGAGAAGAACCT
Source organism: Tanacetum coccineum (assembly GCA_026074375.1). Lineage (NCBI taxonomy): Eukaryota > Viridiplantae > Streptophyta > Magnoliopsida > Asterales > Asteraceae > Tanacetum > Tanacetum coccineum. Next base: position 7,592 of record BQNB010024038.1, read on the forward strand.
TTCAGGAAATCCACTATCTCAGTGAAACCTTCACTTTTAGTAGGTTTCTTTTGGAAAGCAACCATGTTGTGCTTTTTAGAGTACTTCAAATTGGCCATCTTGAATTCGTGAGGAACAGAAGTTGTTATGAAGCAAAATTTAGTGTTAGGTTTGGTTCGTTGGAGTAATTGAGTGCTGGTAGAGAGAGGCAGTTGAATTTATGTAGATGATAAAAAAGGTTTCGAATTGGACCGACTATAAAAGTAGTTTCTTTATAATAAAGAAAGATATTTTGACAAAGAAATGTCAGTAATTATCCAATTGGGAAACCTACACGCAAGGTAATTGCCGTAAAAATATCTAACAGTAATATTTAAATAAGGAAAGTCAATTTTCCCTCACCAGCACCAACGGTCATCTACCAGTATTAATATTGGTATACCAGAACTAACTCTTAGCATACCAGATTAATATGACATATCAGTATTAACTTTTGTCTACCAGAATTAACTAGTATCCTACTAGTATTAATATCATATATTAGTACTAACTTTTATCTGCCAGAATTAACTAGTAGCCTTCCAGAATTAACTTGTAGTCTACCATAATTAATAAGGACATATCAGTATTAACTTTTCTCTAGTATTTATCACTTACAGACCAATTATGAGAAAAGCTATCAGCACATCTTCCATCCATCCTCAAATCTATACTTGTCCTAAAAAAGTTAGTCCAAAAACAAGAAAAATACAACAAGACATTCTCATAAAGCAGTATTATCCTGAACTAACAATTCTAACTACCAGAATTAATACCCTAACAATATTAATTCTATCTACAAGAACTAACTACAAGTACAAACTTTACAATGTAACCTCCACTCAAATATAGCTATAGATTTAACATCCTAATGCTAACCACCAAAAAGTTAAATCTTGTGACATCAAATCCTTTGGTGAGAAGGTCTGTAACATTATAGTCAGTGTGCATCTTGAAAACTTCTATTAGTCTTTTCTCATAGCAATCTCTTATAAAATGGAATCGAATCTCGATATGCTTGGTCCTAGAATGGGCAACATGATTCTTAATAACACTTATAGTGCTCTCAATATTAATATGGATTTTGGTGTTCATGAAATTAAAACCATAATCCAGCATCTGATTCTATATCCATAGTACTTTCCTTTAACAGTTAGCAGCTGCAACATATTCTGCCTCGATAGTAGAATTTGCCACAATAGTTTGCTTCTTGCACTACCAAGATATCAATCTTTTACCAAGAAATTGACAACCACCTGTTGTTGATTTCCTATCAAGGTTGGCTCCACCATAGTCACTGTCTGAGAAAGCTTCTAGTTCAAAAGGTGAATCCTTAGGATACCATAACCCTAGTTTGGGTTGATGTTTGAGGTACCTAAAAATCCTTTTTACTGCATTTAAGTGTGAAGCTTTTGGAGTGACTTGAAATCTAACACAGGCACAAACAACAAACATTATGTCTAGCCTTGATGCAGTCAAATACATCAGGGAGCCGATCATGGACCTGTAGACATGAACATCTACATCTACACCATCTTCATCCTTGACCAGGGGCTTATTAGACTCAATAGGAGTAGTAGCTGTTCTGATGGACCAAAAATCAAACTTCTTAAGGATGTCAGCTACATACTTGTATTGACTAATAAAGATTCCATCAGGTTATTGCTTCACCTGTAGTCCTAAAAAGAATTTAAGTTCACCCATGGAGCTCATCTAGAATCTTTTGTGCATACAATCTTCAAACTCAGTACACATAGACTGCTTTGTAGAGCCAAAAATGATGTCATCCACATACACTTGGACTAACATAATGTCACTCTTGTTCTTCTTGATAAACAATGTTTTGTCTATGGTACCTCTCCTGAAACCATTTTCCAGCAAGAAAGAAGAAAGTGTCTCATACCAAGCTCTAGGGGCTTGATGTAGACCATAAAGAGCTTTGATCACCTTATATACTTTGTTTGGATGTGCATAATCAATAAAGCCTGGAGGTTGATGAACATATACCTCCTCTCCAACAGTGTCATATAGAAATGCACTCTTAACATCCATTTGGTAGACAGTAAATCCCATGTATGATGCAAAGGGTAAAAATAACCTGATTGTCTCAATTCTGGCAACAGGTGCAAAAACCTCATCAAAATCTATACCTTCCTCCTGTCTAAACCCTTATGCTACAAGTCTTGCTTTGTTTTTCACAACAATACTTCTCTCATCCCTCTTATTCTTGAAGACCCACTTTATGCCAATTTCCTTTTATTAGGAATTATGTTTTCCTGACTTAGTACCGCTAGTTATAAAGTTAGTACCTACAGTTATAGTTTGTACTGTTAGTGTTTGTTTGTACCGCCAGTACAAAATAGTTAGTACCGTTTATAAGATATGCATGAGTTATTATAGGAAAAGATATGCATTATCTTTTACGTGTTTTGTAAGTCTGCCAGGGTTATCCTTGGTGTATAAAAGGAACCCCTACGACATAGTTAGAGACACAATACAATACGAATACGAACAAACAAGTATTCATAGTTAGTAATCTGTAACCTAGCAGATTAATATAAATCCAAGTTTAGTTTAATTCATTGTTCTTCTTAGCAATATAAGTTAGATTCCGCATAACTTATAATTGTTCATAGTCATTGTTTCTCCTGTAGTTAGTGTGGAACTATCCATATTGGCTACAACCCTTAACAAACTAGAAAGATCTATATTGATTAGGATCTACAAGTGGTATCAGAGCTTGTAGAGAAACTCTAAGTAAGAAGAACAAAAAACCACCAGTTATAAACCCCTACCTTACAAAACTATTCAATGGCTGGATCAAATGATGATGTTCCACCACCACCACCACCACAAACACAAACACCAACACAACAAGCTCCTCACACTGTCTCAACCATCAAACTCCCACTTCTTAAGAAGGGAGAATATGACATATGGGCTATGAAGATGGAGCACTACTTGGCACATACAGACTACCCTATATGGGAAGTTATTCAAAAGGGTAATGGTCCTGTAAGTGTCTCTATAGATACTAATGGGCTAATAAAGGTGTTGCCGCCTAAGACTGCTAAAGAAATCTTGGCTAGGGAAAGAGAGAGAAAAGCAAGGACCACCTTGCTCATGACTATACCAGAAGATCACCTAGCAAAGTTTCACAAGATGACTGATGCAAAGGAGATATGGGAAGCCATCAAATCTAGATTTGGTGGCAATGATGAATCAAAGAAAATGCAGAAGTATATCTTGAAGCAACAGTTTGAAGGCTTCTCTATCTCAAACTCAGAAGGCTGCATAAAGGCTATGACAGATTCCAGAGTCTACTGAGTCAATTAGAGATACATGGTGCAGGAGTCTCTACTGAAGATGCAAACCAAAAGTTCCTTAGATCTCTACCCTCTGCCTGGTCTCAAGTTTCATTAATCATGAGGACCAAGCCAGGAGTGGACAGTCTCAGTTTTGATGACCTGTATAACAATCTTATAGTCTTTGAATCTGAGGTTAAAGGCTCTACTGCATGATCCTCTAGCACACAGAATGTGGCATTTGTTTCAGAGAACACAAACAGTATTAATGAAGTTAATACTGCTTATGGTGCTTCTAGCTCTTCTAGTCAAAACCCTCAAAGGGAGAGCTCTTCTTCATACATTGATGAAGTAATATACTCCTTCTTTGCTACTCAATCCAGTGGTCCACAACTGGTTCATGAGTATCTGGAACAACTTGATGAATTTGATCTAGAAGAAATGGACTTAAAATGGCAGGTGGCCATGATCTCCATGAGAATAAAGAAGTTCTATAAAAAGACAGGGAGAAAGCTGCATTTTAATGCAAAGGAACCAGTAGGATTTAACAAGTCCAAAATTAAATGCTACAACTGTCATAAGACAGGACACTTTGCTAGAGAGTAGAGATCCAAGGGGAATCAAGATAGTAGGAGAAGAGATGCTTGGAACTCTAGGTACAAAGCTAAAGATAATAGAAGAAGACCTGGAAAGCAAGAGGAACCTAAAGCTTTGGTTACTCTTGATGGAGATGGTGTGGACTGGACCAGTCACTTAAAAGATGAGCAAGACAACTATGCTTTGATGGCTTACAACAATTCAGGCTTAGACACTGAGGTACCTTTTTATTCAAAAGAGTGTAAAGAATCTTATGCTAAACTTAAAAAACTATATGATGAATAGAGGGAACAACTAGGTGATGCTAGTATAGAAATTCAGGCATATACTCAAGCATTAAAAAAGGTAGAAGCATAATTAGTTGCTTATCAACAAAATTAACTTTGGTATGAGGAAAAGATTAGGTTTATGAAAATTGATTTAGATGATAAAACTGATGTGCTTACATACCATAAGAAACTGTTGGCAGAAGCAGAAAAAGAAAATAAAGAATTGAAAACTAAAGTAGAAAAATGGCATAATTCTTCTAAAAGTCTTAATATTCTACTAAATAGTCAAATGAGTGCTATGGACAAAGTTGGGCTTGTGTATGGAAATCAAATGCATAATGGTGTATTAAGTTATGAAAATGAAGTTTTTGGAAGTTTGTTTGACAATAGGTCTAGTGATAAAGAAGGTAGTCCAGTTAATGATATGCAGAAGGAATACATGTTGTCCCTCCTCCAATCATAGGAAATTTTATACCTTCTGGACCTGATGTTGAAATTGATTATTCATAGTTTACATATGGTCAAAAATAGTCTAAATCAAGTGAATATGATTTTGCTTCTTGTGAGTCAAACTCTAGTATAGAAACTAATGAATATGTACCTACACCAGTTGTAACTGAACCCACACCTGTTAGTGACCCTAAAGTTTGGTCTGTTTGCTTTTTATTCATTCGAGGTTGTATGAATCAGACACTGATGATGAACATGTGTCTCTACCCACAACAGAACAGGAAACACCTAGTTTTGCTTTTGTTAATAATGATAAGCATGTAAAAACTCCTAGGTAAACTGTTAGAAAACAAGACACATGTAATCAAAGTCTTAAACCTAACAAAAAGGATTAGAATGGTTTAATGTCTAAAAAATTGGGTTTGGGATATAGGTTTACTACAAAAGCATGTTTTGTATGTGGAAGTCTTAGTCATCTTATAGAGAACTGTGATTTTCATGAAAAAAGGATGGCTAAACAGGTTTAACTAAACAAACAGAAGGGTAAGGGTAATGTTCAAAGGGAGAATAAACCAGTTTGGAACAATGTGCAAAGAGTGAATCATAAGAACCAAATTATTCCTACAGCAGTACTAACTAGAACTGGCATAATTCCAGTTAATACTTCTAGAGCTAGCGGTACTAACAATGTTAGTACTGCTAGACATAATTTTAACAGTCAGATAGTACTAACTAATGCTGCCAGGAAAGTTAATACTGTTAAGCCTATTGTGAATGACGTTAGACCAAAAACTGTTTTTCATAAAACTCATTCACCTATTAGAAGGCCATTTAAAAGTACAACAACACCAAAAACAAATCTTGCAAATCAAAGGTTAATACTGCTAAGGACAGAGCAGTTAGTGCTGTTGGGGGCATAGGGAAAACTGCTGTTAAGCCCTCAGTAGATTATGTTTAGAGACCAAAGAGGACCAATGTGAATAAATTCTCTAAATACAATGGTGGATCAAATTCTAAAAAAGTTGTTAATTCTAAAGATCTACTGGGCAGATCCATGCCAAAGATAGCTTGGGTCCCTAAGAGAAACTAATTTCTCTTATTTTTTTCATGTGTAGGATGATCCACACAAAGCTTTAAAGAATAAAGAGATTGTTAACAGTGGATGTTCTAGGCACATGACTGGGAACAAGGCATATCTTGTTGATTATCAAGACTATAATGGTGGCCCTGTTGCATTTGGAGGTAGTAAAGGTTTCATCACTTGTAAAGGTAAAATTAGAACAGGAAAGTTAGCTTTTGAGGATGTATGCTTTGTGAAAGAACTACAGCTTTTCAATCTCTTTTCTGTCTAACAGATGTGTGACAAGAAGAATAAGGTTCTCTTCACAGACACTGAATGTCTTGTATTGTCTCCTGACTTTAAGTTGCCTAATGAAAATCAAGTATTACTTAGAGTCCTTAGACAAAACAATATGTATAGTTTCAACCTAGAGAACATTGTTCCTTCAGGAGGTTTAGCTTGTTTGATTGTAAAGTCCATAGTTGATGAATCTAACCAATGGCATAGGAGGTTGGGTCATGGTAACTTTAAAATTTTAAACAAAATTGTAAAGGGAAACCTTGTTAGAGGATTACCTTCCAAGATTTTTCAAAATGACCACACTTGTGTTGCTTGTCAGAAAGGAAAGCAACACAAGGCCTCCTGTAAGGCCAAATCATTGAGCTCTATTAGTCAGTCTTTACAGCTTCTTCATATGGACTTATTTGGACCTACATCTGCAAGGATTATAAACTATAAAACTTACTGTCTGGTTATCACTGATGATTTTAGCAGGTTTAGTTGGGTGTTCTTTTTAAGAACTAAGGATGAAATAAGTGGAATCCTTAAGGACTTTATAAGACAAATTGAAAACCAATTAAACAAAAAGGTTAAACCTATTAGGTGTGATAATGGTACAGAATTCAAGAATAAGGACATGATTGAATTCTATGGGTCAAAAGGGATCAAGAGGGAATATAGTAATGTCAAAACTCCACAATAAAATGGAGTTGCTGAGAGGAAAAACAGGACCCTAATTGAGGCTGCTAGAACTATTCTTATAGATTCATTTTTACCTAACGCTTTTTGGGCTGAAGCAGTTAGTACTGCTTATTATGTCCTAAATAGGGTATTAGTGACCAAACCTCAAAATAAGACTCCTTATGAGCTTATTACTGGTAAAATACCAATCATAAGCTATATAAGACCTTTTAGGTACCATGTGACCATCTTGAATACCATTGACCAACTAGGCAAGTTTGATGGGAAATATGATAAGGGGTTTTTAGTTGGGTATTCTCTAAATTGCAAGGCTTTTAGGGTATATAATCTAAAAACCAAGAGAGTTGAAGAAAACCTGCATATACAATTTCTAGAGAATAAACCTAATGTTACAGGAAAAGGAC
>BQNB010024038.1:16128-43817 GCA_026074375.1 Tanacetum coccineum
GCATACGGTTAAATGACTTATTTAAGAATTCGTAGAGTATAATGAGTTAAACACGCGAGTACATGGAGTATTTATGGCTTTTACCCTTTAGATAACCGTTTGAACTTTTATTTCATATAATAGGAAGGTATACAAATATGAGGAAAAGAATGAAGTTCATCAACCTCTGATTAATAAGTTTAACTAGTTGCCCGGTTTGTCAGTCTTCTTCTTGTAGCCACCACCATTATTCCACCACGGCCACCCCCTCCATCCCCAACCAGAAATAGGCCACCCGCCTCCAGGCCAATACCCACCGCCTGGCCAGTATCCGCCACCACCTTGCCAATATGGAAACGGGTATGATCCCTCACCATAACCGCCCCTACCATACCCTCCATGTCCACCACCCCTGCCATAACCTCCTTCACCACCATGGTCTTTTCTAGGTCCATGTCCGCCCTTATCTCCAACGTGATCTTTTCCATCTCCGCCTTCTCCATGATCTTTTCCATCCCCACCTTCTCCACCATGTTCTGTTCCATCTCCACCTTCACCATGGTCTTTTCCATCTCCGCCTTCTCCACCATGGTCTTTTCCATCTCCACCATGGTCTTTTCCTTCTCCGCCTTCTCCACCATGGTCTTTTCCATCTCCGCCTTCTTCATGATCTTTTCCTTCCCCACCTTCACCATGGTCTTTTCCATCCCCACCTTCTCCCTCGTGGTCTTTTCCATCCCCACCATCTCCACCATGGTCTTGTCCGTCCCCGACTTTTCCACCATGATCTTTTTCGCCGTCCCCTCCACTACCATGCCCACCTTCATCACCACCATGATCTTTTCCAGGTCCACTGCCGCCTCCACCACCAGAACCACCTCCGCCTCCACCACCATAACCACCTCCGCTACCAGAACCACCACCAAAACCACCTCCCCCTCCACCGCCAGAACCACCACCATAACCAGGACCTTTTCCTCCTCCACTTCCCGAGTAGCCACCATCTCCGTAACCCCATTAATCTTTCTACAGACCCAACAACCGCTTGTTGGTCTTAACAGGTACCTATGTCTTTCGATCATCAGGGTCCCCCTTTTCTTTTCCACAAGTTGTCTTGAACCTTGTATTAATGTTGTTTTACTTATGAACACAACTAAAAAGATTGCTAAGATTAAAAGAAAATGTCTTGTAACACTGGCCATTTGTGTTTGTGCATGTTCTAAAACAACTTAGGGACGAGTGAGCTAACAATCAATTCTTTTCACATATTAAATTTACTTATCAATCCAATGGGTAACTTATTTATTTCTATTGGAAATAATTCAACTACTTTTAGATTATTATTATAGCAATGCGAATTTTGTAAGCATTAAACCATTTGTCTTCTGTATTCTTATATCTAAGACGTTTTTCATCACAAAGATTTACTTCACGAATATGGTTAAACCTAAAAATACTAACAAAATCTGAATTTAAGTATGTTTGTAGCAATGCAAATTCTGAAATTACCAAACTCTTTATGATATGGTTTTGCCTTGACGTTTTATGCATGAAATATGATTTGGGACAATTATCAAAGCATGGTTGATGTGTGATACTTTGTGATATACTCTTTATATAGTTATATATTCCAAGTTAATTTAAAATAATTCAAAGAAATTACTTACAAGTAATTAGACTCGGTGTAAAAAGTTGTCAAAAAAGCATTAGATGCTTTAGAAGATTATGGCAATTAAAAGAGTCATTCTGATCAAAATTTAATAGGGTTTTCGTGTCGTGAAGAATAATTATACCTGATTATCCTTAAATACATGCTAGATGTAGTAGTTTTTAAAATAGAGGATTCTATGTTTAGAACAACCAAATGAAATATATACATTTATTGTATTTTGATGATTTAATAGGAGATAACTAAACTGGGTCAGTAAAATTTGAATATCTGAACTAACATTATTCATATTTAGCAAGACATTTATTCATAGGCATCGGCATAGTGGATGGGTTTTCTGATTATCGTATCTCTGCAATATATATCACTCTAAAAAATGTAAATAGCTGTAAAAAACTATTATGTGCATTTGATATACGTATATACTATTTAATTACTTAAGTATGTATATAGGAGTCGGGAAATTGAGTAAATTCCAGATGGTTTCGATTAGTTTTTAGAAAGATATAAGAATTGAAGCACCATAAGATATTCATTTGAAGTAAAAAAGAAGTACATTAGAACACTTCTGTACATGTTGAACTAAGATTTTCTATCTTCCAAAACATAAGAAAAAAAATTAATAAATAAATAAATTCAAGCTTAATAGATCTTGGCTTGAATTCTTTTCAAGCCAAGCCCTTTAAATGAGCATGTTATTTTAACAAGAATAGTTCTGAACTCAAAATTTGAGGTCAAATATTTCCTCGCAAACTTGAGTCTGCATCAACAAGACTCGTGAAACTAGAGAATGGGCTCTCGGAATGCGAAAAATAGCACATTTAGTTCCTGAGATTGAGCCATATTTTGGTTTGCACTGGGCGCTAATTAAATTAAGATGGCACAAAAAAAACTATTAGATGATAGAATATAATGATTGACCCAAGCTCATTTGGTTAGTAATTTGTGCTTCTTCTTTTCATTGTGATACAAACATGGAATGTCTCAAAAAAATCAATTTAACAACATACACAAATTTGCAACACCAAAAGATTATAAACAGGAAACATGTGTCACATGGTATATGATGACGTATAGTATGGATTGGCCCGACCCATTAATACTTTTGTGGCCTTTGTAGCTACTAATGGGCTTTCTGCCCATGTATAGCGGTCGCGGATCGCGGTCACGGGCACAGTGCTCCATGGATCCATATGCCGCGGTTATTATCCGTAGTCGCGGTACCTTTGTGAGTTATCTTTCAGAGTAGATAAACTAATCAAACAGAAGATATACTTTACTTATTTGAACCAGTAAGGATAATAACAAATCCCGACTATCCCGACCACATCTTGGGCCGAAAGTTATGAAAACCCTAAGGGGTATTCAGCCTATAAAAGGAGCATAATGATGGTCAATACAGGTATCTCAAAAACCCTAACCACATACAATTACTCTCTAAACTGTATACTTACTCTCACGCCGGAGTCCAATCGTGAGATCCGCTCCCACGATAAGATTAACGGTATTTGTTCTCTTGTGCAGGGTCCTTCAACAAATTCACTTGGTACAAGAATAAGGTGCTCCACATCCGAGTAGCCGCCTATTCGGATCAAGCTAGACCCAACCAAACTTTTGTATCAACAAGTTGGCGCCATCCATGGGACCCGATACTAGGAATTACTCTCGTTATAATGAGCATGATGGCTAACGCAACTCCTATTGTGACCACCGTCACAAAAACTACAAATAAAGAAAAAGCGCTGGATGCCGCACCCAGAGTGAACATCTAAGACTTCTGCGAAGAGCACTACGAAGACATTCTGCCAATCATCATGGAAAAGGCACGACGTGACAAGCGAAAAGAAGTCCAAACCAGACAAAATTTTAGAGAAAATTCCAAGAGAACCCGAAAAGAAAAGAAGAACTCCTTAAACTCGAGGGCAGAAAATTCGCCCGTGAGATTCCACCCTAAGAGGTCTAGGACACGGGGTCGCGAAAGACGCGATGACAGAAACGTGTTTAGCCGCCTGAGTCATCGAAGGAAGAGCGTTCATGAGAAACTTAGTAATACATACTCGGGGCCAGGCTGGACAGATTCGAGAGAGCCCTCTCACAGCAGAGGTCATTCCCACAGAGGCCATTCCCACGGTAAGGAACGTTCCTAAAGGGAAGATCATTCCCGCGGCACGAAAGAATCGTATGGCGATACGTACTCTCAGGGAACTACAACTAAGTATAGAAATCGATCCCGCAATGTAAAAAAGTAAAGGGAAAGTGAATCCCCATCATCTCGCGGATCGGAAAGCAGTACCAGTAATGGAGGGCACTGGAAGTCAAGAACAAAAAGGCGTAAATTGGTAGATGAAGATGACCTGGTCGAACCCTGGACTTGCGAGGATGTGGACCCGTTCACGCCTTGAATCCGCAACTTTAAAAGTTCGCGAAAGACGCGCATGCCTAACAATATGAAAACTTATGATGGAACAGGAGACCCAGAAGACCACCTAAATTTTTTTCCAAGCTGCGGCACAGGTGGAGCGTTGGGCAATGCCTACATGGTGTCATATGTTCAACTCTACTTTGATTGGAGCCGCGATGGTATGGTTCGATGAATTACCTCCAGACAGTATAGATGGGTACAAGGGTCTTAAAGCGGCCTTCCTAGCATACTTCATGCAGCATAAGAAGTATGTGAAAGATCCGGTGGAAATTCACAACATCAAGCAGAGGGAAGGGGAGACCATTGAGGATTTCATGGAGCGTTTCAAAGTTGAAACCGGTCGCATGAAGGGAGCCCCTGAGTGCATGCGGATCTACGGGTTCATGCATGGTGTAAACAACCCCGAACTAACAAAACGTCTCAATGAACATGTCCCAAAGACCATGGAAGAAATGATGACAATTACCACTGCCTTCATACGACGAGAAGCCGCTGCTGCTTCTAAAAAGAAAGGTCACTTATCGTGGAAATCACAAGACCATTCCAAGTGGCAGGCCACTGAGCGAAAATCTGACTTCCAAAGTCAGCCAAGGGAAGGACGGGGGTCTAGTAGGTTTACTCCCCTTATCAAAACGCCCAAGGAAATCCTCACAATCGAGGTAGGAAAGTTTAAACCGCCGCCACCTATGGTAACCCCGATCGAAAAAAGAAGTAGCAATAAGTTTTACGACTTCCACAACGATAAGGGGCATAGCACGGACGAATGCATGCAGTTGAAAAAGCAGATCGAAGAATTGGTTCGAGCCAGCAAACTCTCGCATCTGATAAAAGAAATTAAGCAAGGTCGGGATCAAATAAAGAACGGGAAGAAGGAGGCCTCGACTAAAGACAAATCCTTAGCAATCTATATGATACGGCAATAGCAGAGAATGACGAGGCAAAAGTTAACCCAAAGCTTCGCCTACGGCAGCGAAATTACATTTTCGCCACTAGCCGATAGTGATGGAACAGAGGGTCCGCTTGTCATAGAAGCAGAAATCGGCGGACATATGATCCACTGTATATATATAGACGGAGGCTCCTCTACGGAAATACTTTATGAGCACTGCTTTAACCAACTCCGTCCAAAAATCAAAAGCCAGATGGTCCCGACAAGGACATCGCTAACCGGTTTTAGTGGAGAAACTATATGGCCGCTGGGACAGCTTACGCTTTTAGTGACAATTGGAGATGCGGATTATTGTACAAAAGCGTGGATGGATTTCATGATTGTCATATCAATTTCGCCATACAATGGTATCATTGGGAGACCGGGCATAAGAGAAATCCAAGCAGTGCCATCCACAGCGCACGAAATGCTTAAGTTTCCTGCCGACGGGGGAATAGTGACTATCCGTAGCACTATCCTAATACCTGCCGAGTGCGCCACGGTGATTACGTCACCCAAAGAAATACCTAAAGTGGCAGGAACCAGTCATCAAAACCTTAAAGTAGCCATACATCCGAATTTCCTTGATCAAGAAGTGGCAATTAGGGGGACGTTGTCCTTAGCAGGACGTACGGAACTATGCACACTCTTGAAGAAAAACTAGATATATTCGCGTGGCATCCATCAGACATGACAGGAGTACCGCGATCAATAGCTGAACATTGGCTCAATATCCGGGAAGGATACTTGCCTGTCCGACAGAAGAAAAGGGGTCAGGCCCCGGAACGCGCGAAAGCTATCCAAGCGAAAGTTCAAAAACTCATAGCGGCAGGAATCATGATAGAAGTGTATTACCACGACTGGCTGTCTAATCCAGTCATTGTAAAAAAGCATGACGGTAGCTGGCGAATGTGTGTAGATTTCACAGACTTAAACAAGGCATGTCCGCAGGATTGTTACCCTCTCCCAGAAATTGACTGGAAAATCGAGTCTCTCTGCGGCTATCCTTTCAAGTGTTTCTAGAATCTTACAAAGGGATAACATCATATACAAGGCAAGAGGTCATAGAAGAATAAACGTGCTTTCCACACTAGCAAGGAGTGTAATTGTTTACACAAAGATGCCTTTTGGTCTAAAGAACGTCGGCGCCACATACCAGCGGCTAGTAGAGAGAGCTTTTGAGAGTCAGGTTGGTCGAAACATGGAAGTGTATGTCAATGACTTGGTCATTAAAAGTCATACAGAGGCTAAAATGCTAAGAGACATAGGCGAAGTGTTCCGTACGTTACGAAAAATAAACATGAAGCTTAATCCCAAAAAATGTACGTTCGGAGCAGTGGAAGGGATGTTCTTGGGGTACACGATTACCCCAGAAGGGATAAAACCGTGTCCTGACAAAACGGAAGCAGTACTACAACTTCCATCCCCACGGACGATAAAAGAGGTCCAGAGCCTCAACGGGAAGTTGGCTAGTTTAAATAGATTCCTTTCCAAATCAGCGGAAAAGTCCTTGCCGCTATTCAAAACCTTGAAGAGATGCATCAAAAAAAGTGACTTCCGCTGGACCCCAGAAGCGGAACAAGCCTTCAAGCAACTAAAACAACATTTGTCAGAGCTGCCCCTGCTGGTAGCACCCAAACCAAAGGAGGAATTGATTGTATATCTGTCCGCTTCCTACGGAGCAGTTAGCGCAGTCCTGATGACTGAAAGGGGCACGGTTCAGACGCCAGTCTACTTTATCAGCCGCGCATTGCAAGGCCCGGAGTTAAACTACACTCCAATGGAAAAGCTAGTCCTATCACTAGTTTTTGCCGCTAAGAGGCTGCGGAGATACTTTCAGGCGCATCCCATTGCAGTTATTACCGATCAACCAATTAAACAAATAATGTCACGTCCTGACGTGGCAGGGCGGTTACAAAAATAGAGTGTCATGCTAGGAGAACATAACATCACATACCATCCAAGAACATCGGTGAAAGGGCAGATACTGGCGGACTTCCTCGTAGAGAAACCAGATGAAAATCTACCAAACACACCAGTTGTGACGACCCCGTCGGAGCCCTGGACACTATTCACGGATGGATCGTCATGTGTAGATGAATCAGGTGCAGGTTTAATACTGACAAGCCCAGAGGGGACGAAATTCACCTACGCTTTACGGTTTTAGTTTACCGCCTCCAATAATAAAGCAGAGTATGAGGCACTAATAGCTGGCCTCCGTATAGCGGCGCAGATGGGTGTACAAAATGTACAAGTAAACATAGACTCCAAGTTGGTAGCGAACCAAGTCCTAGGGACGTACGTCGCTAAAGAAGAGAATTTGATCAAATACCTAGAGAAAGTCAAAGGCTTGGTCAGTGGTTTTGCTAATTTTTCTATAAGCCAAGTACCCCGCAGCAAGAACAAAAAAGCAGACGCCCTGAGCAAGATTGCGTCAACTAGTTTCGCGTATTTATCTAAACAGGTCTTGGTCGAGGTACTTCAAGAAAAATCAATACAAGAAAAGGAGGTGACAACTGTGGTAGAAGAGGATGGATCGACATGGATGACCCCGATAATGGAGTACCTGAAGGATGGGACTCTTCCTGGTGACAGAAAGGAGGCAAGTAAACTCCACATAAAAGCCAGACAATATGAATTAATGGAAGGGACTCTCTACAGGCGATCATTCTTAAAGCCGTGGTTGAGGTGCTTGGGACCACTCCAAGCAAGCTACGTGATCCGTGAAATTCATGAAGGGTCATACAGTATGCATGCAGGACCACGGTCAGTAGTAGCAAAGGCTATGCGACTCGGATATTATTGGTCGACTATGCACCGGGACGCAAGAGATATGATACGCGCGTGCAACGATTGTCAAGTACATCGCCCTGTACCAAGAAAAACGCAGCAACCGTTAACCCCAATCACGACTCCGTGGCCGTTTTACAAATGGGGAATCGATATAGCCGGTCCTTTCCCGGAAGGACCAGGTAAGGTCAAGTTTTTGATAGTCGCCATGGATTATTTCACGAAATGGATAGAAGCGAAAGACGTGGCAACGATCACAGGAAATCAGGTGAAAAAGTTCGTATGGGACAACATTGTATGCCGCTTCGGTCTCCCAAGAGAAATAATATCGGATAATGGAAAACAATTTAGTGTCAACCCATTTAAGGACTGGTGTAATAAATTGAACATCACGCAACGATTCGCCTCAGTAAAACACCCGCAGTCTAATGGACTTGTGGAAAGGGTAAACCGAAGTCTGGGGGAAGGGATCAAGGCACGTCTGGGCGAAGGAAACAAGAATTGGCTAGAAGAACTTCCCCATGTCCTTTGGGCTCACCGCACGATGATTAAATCCAGCCATGGGGACACACCTTTTTCCCTGACCTACGATACGAAAGCCGTCATACCCGCTGAAATTGGAATGCCAACTTACCGCACCACGACGGTTGACACTGTACACAACAACGAAGAGCTGCGACTAAATTTAGATTTACTAGAGGAAAAGCGAGAGCGAGCAGCAATTTGCGAGGCCAAGTATAAAATGAAGATGGAAAAGTATTGCAATGCTAGGGTCTGTGGTGTTGCTTTTAGACCCGGAGACTTTGTTTATCGCAGCAATGATGCAAGTCATGCCGCGGCCGGAGGAAAACTCAGACCAAAGTGGAAAGGACCTTATGAAGTCAAGAAAGCGCTAGGCGATGGAGCATATAAGTTACGGACTATGGACGGCACGGATCTCCAGCGAACATGGAACATCGCTAACCTGAAGAAATGTTACCTCTAGGTCGCAGCATATGCATGGACGAACCCCGTTGTCATTAGGACCCCAAATAAAGTAATCCATGTATTATTTCTTCTTTTTAACTTTTTTGTCTTTAGGATATTAATAAAATTCCGCAGGGTCTAGCTAGCCCTGCGACCTTTTTCCGTGAAAACTGTCATTCTTTTCTCATTATTTATCATTATTTGTCATTCCACGAATGCATGCACAATATTGTGATTATCTCCAGATGTTCATAGGCTAAGTACCCTACTAATTACTTGCCGTATAAGTGGGTTGCAACCCCAACAGCCACGGATCCTGCATCCTTATTCTAACGTGTACCTAAGACGTTGGGCACACAAAACAAGCCTCCCACGGAGCACGTAAGACGCTACAAGTGTAAATCATAATAAATAATGCATTATCATTGTTTATCACGGACATCCGTGCAAAATGTTACAAACAAAATATGGTATAAGTACCACAGGCGGTACTATAGCTAATCTAAATTTTACATTGAGGGCAGCGACTTGGATCTAGTTAGCTTGGGGGATGATTCCTCCTCTGAAACATCCGTTTGTGTTGCGGCATCAGCAAGCAGGATTGCAAGGCCTTGCGAAACCGCGGTAGGCACAAATACAGGAACGCCATCAGACCTAGCATGATGAGCAGAGCCCACACCATGGGTGCGGCAAACTATCCTGCATTTTATCTTCTTCCCGGCGTGGCTCACATTTGCTGTAATGGCATCTTCCAGTAGCATTTCTTCCTTAACAGCCCAAGGATCCTGCGGGTCACGTACCTCAGGGTACACCGGGATATTTAACTATGACGAACTTGGACGAAGGTCATGGATCTATTGGGGAGCGTCTGCCCCAGTATCGCTTTCCAAATATAAGGACACCATAAGCACATCCATGGGCGCGTCCCTCAGCTTTTATAGTTCATCGATGAGTGGATACTTTAGATCCTTCAGAGCTTGCATGGTCGTTATAAACTTGCCCTCGGCTTCCGGATCATAACCTTCGACCATCGCCAAGTCTAACTTTTCCTCTCCCTGCTCCACCCCATACTTCAGTCCATCATAGAAGCCTTTTGTGATCCCGGCGGACACCACGTTGGCAAACGTCTATCTTAACGTTAGAGACTCAGCACATTTTAGCACAGCCAGACGTAAACCGTGCCCAATTACCCACCGACGACCAGCGATCACCGTTAGCATATGCGAATATAGCTCCTTATCAAAATCTATACTAAGGGCATCTAGCCGGGAATCCATCTCAGCACACCGTGTGCTCACCCGCTCATCCTCATACGTTTTAAACTCTTCAAAAGCGGCTTTTATTTTATCTTCTCCTGTAATCTGAGCCTGAAGAGTTGACACTTGGTGAGATAGCCCGTCGCGGCTAACTTGGAGTTCTGTAAACTGAGCACGAAGGCTTTCCATCTCCTTAACCAACTCTGCATTTTTAGCCTCCGCGGCCTTTCTCATATCAGCTTCAGCTTCCAATAATGTCTCCAAGTTCTTCTTCTCGTCTTCCATGGCCTGAATCCTTTGGTCCCTGCGGGCTACTTGCGCAACAGATTTCCTTAACAGTTTGGCCTCCTACTCAAACCGTAACCGCAGTTGAGATCCCATCGTCACTTGTCGAGCTAAAGTCATGTTAAATTGCCCCAAAAATTCTTCATTTGGCAAGTGGCGCAACTCTAAGAAGTATCCGGGTAGTGCCACGTGATCCACCAGTTCCTGGCACGAGCTCAGAGTGTCTAGGCGATAGCCGTTGGTCACACCCCACTCAGGTTGGTATATGCCTCCAGGTGACATAACTATAGTAGGGGAGGAAGGGTCCGACTCTAGACCTCCCGTAGCAGTAGCTCCCTTGGAAGACCTGCATCAAGGACAGACACATATAACCTGTTAGCATACAACATATACAACTAATGCGGGAATATAATTTGTATATTTACAAAAACAAACAAGATGATGGTATAAGTTACTTACTAGGCAATATCTTGCTCTGGGACGGACGAGGGCTTCGCAAACGATATTGGGCCCGGGTTCATTGTACCAGCCAGAGTCTCCTGTGAGGCAGGTGCGTAAAAAGTGGAGCTCTCCCCCACCCTTATGGATGCAAGAGATTTCCCCCTGACGGTACTCTGCATCGGGTGGGAGACGTCAAAATCCTTCCTCAATACCTTCCGCGGGGCGTTAACATTGGACTCCTCATTGGCCCTCTTATGGCGCCTTTTGCTTACAAGGGGTGCATCAGCGGTCGTTCCCTCCTCTTAAACTATATTCGGCGCGACTCCCGTGGTTAACAATGGCCCGGCAGGAGGAACTACGGAAGCCATTGTCTCCGGCCCTTGGTCTTCCGCCCCGTCACCCTCGTTAATTTGTTCTGAGGGGTTCTCATTAGCAAAATCTAGGGGTGACCTCTCTAGGGTAGAGGGTGCCCTGGAAGACTCTGATGCCATGACCGGCTCCTCCATATCTATCTGCCGGCTTGCGATGACCATTAGCAATGGCACCTCGTGCGCAGCACGAGGACGGGTGCCAGTTTTGATCACGGCAGGATTTGGAGCGCTGATCAGGTTGAACAAATCCATCTCTGCAATCAAACACACACTGTCAGCATATATTTTTTATACGAACAAGTCACATATGAGACATATATGTAAAACACCCACCCCGACCATCGTCATGAAGAAAAATGGGATACACATCATCTCCCAGGAAGTATCTCCGGCTAAGCCCCACTAAGCATAAAAGGGTTTCTGGTTGTTTTTGGATAGGGGCCCGGCGTGCGTTTAATATTGCCACGTCCTCCACGGAATATGTTCCTTCTAATAACATACTATCTTTTGGAGCACTAGTTCGCCACGCCACCGTGGTAGGGAAGACCCTCTCGTCTACCCAAAAAAATCTATTATTCCAATTCTTCAACGAATCTAGGGGCTTCGTGTAACATTGCGGTGTGTTCTTTCTTGGTCGTTTGCTAAACGACATCCACCCCGAACTGTATGATGGTATGTAAAATACACGGAATAAATTTATAGAAGGGATTACACATAGGACGCGACACTGGATTTTGAAGTATCTCACTTTAGCCGCGCCTATTACTGACAATTATAACAAGTGTGTCTGATAGTGTCTAAGAATGTCAAACAGAAATTGTGATATGGGGATGCGGAAGTTAGCAAATTCAAAAAACTTGGTGTACATGCCGATCTTGCCTTCTGTGAAATCCACAATTCTATCTCCTCGATAGGGCAACTCCGGATGTAGGTCTTCTGATATACCGTACTCTGAGGTAAACTCTAACAGATACTCCTGGGTGATGGTGGACACGGCGGTTTCGAGTTGTACGGTATCCCTACCTATTTTTTAAAATAAGTTTACAAAGAGGCGCGGTGTACTAACCTGGTGTGCTGAAATTCCGTGGGAAAATAAACTGTGTGCGGCTGTGTGTGTGAAATGGTAATTTGATTTTGAAGACTGTGTGATCATGAACAGTCCCTGCTAGCCCTATATATATACTCTGTCCTTGATAATTGTGCCTCGTTCGATGTTTGCCACGTGTCCTCCACTTACTTTTCGGACGGTTGGATATCGCGTGGAAGGTGAAATGGTTTAGGGCCCACTTGTCCCATCACTCAGCTGTTTACGCCTTTTCTCGGTTCATGGGCCCACACAATGCTTTGGCGGTTCTTGGTATTTATGATGATGCGGATATTAGTAGTCTAGTTGACGTGCCCGCGGTTTCGGCCACGACCACGTCTCCTAGACTGGGGGGACATGATGACGTATAGTATGGATCGGCCGGGCCCATTAATACTTTTGTGGCCTTTGTAGCTACTAATGGGCTTTCGGCCCATGTATAGCCGTCACGGATCGCGGTCACGGGCACAGTGCTCCATGGATCCATATGCCGCGGTTATTATCCGTAGCCGCGGTACCTTTGTGAGTTATCTTTCAAAGTAGATAAACTAATCAAACAGAAGATATACTTTACTTATTTGAACCAGTAAGGATATTAACAAATCCTGACAATCTCGGCCGCATCTTGGGCCGAAAGTTATGGAAACCCTAAGGGGTATTCAACCTATAAAAGGAGCATAATGATGGTCAATACAAGTATCTCAAAAACCCTAACCACATACAATTACTCTCTAAACTGTATACTTACTCTCACGCCGGAGTCCAATAGTGGGATCTGCTCCCACGATAAGATTAACGGTGTTTGTTCCCTTGTGCAGGGTCCTTCAACAAATTCACTTGGTACAAGAATAAGGTGCTCCACATTCAAATAGCCGCCTATTCGGATCAAGCTAGACCCAACCAAACTTTTGTATCAACAGTATATTTGACTGGAAGACGGATGTGTTATGTTTATCTTGTTACTGACAATCGCCATTCAGTGCGGCATCTGGTTTTTTCAAGACCGTTGCTAGATGATCTCAGTAAATGAAAAAATCTATTTAAGTTTTCTTCAATTTGTTTGAAAGCAATAGAGCCGTTGCTTACAACGTTAAGTGGTTCTGGAGATGTTAGAGAATTAACTATATCATCATGCTGGCATTTACGTTTAAAGTCTAAAGTTATACTTTGCGGTTCATAAGTGTCTATGACTTCTTGTGGGACGCTCGGTTGAAAAAAAAGTATACGAGCATGTCAAAAAGACAACCCTGCTAGCGTTTAAAAAAACGGCAACTCCTTAAACATTAATAGTTTGACTAACCTCAAGAGCCCATCCATTGGCGGTATCATTTTTTGAACATGGCTTGTTCATTTATAGATCAGCTCTTCTTGGCTATATTTGTGTAATAAGCAATGTTAATTTTATTGGTTATATCCATAAAATTTTTTTATTGGGCTTCTTGTACTAGGAAGAAAAATGTGGCCATAACATAAGTCCTACCGCCTCGAATATGCTAGCTGGGATGTTCTACAGTTTCGCTAATTTCTTCGGATGTTATTATTTTCATCAGGAAAAACGTAAATCTGAAGCCACCAAGTAACCATTCATCAATAAAATAAATTAAAGTTCCGGCGGATGATTTCTTTCCGAAATGATGAAGATATAACTTCAATGCCATTTCGGTCAAGATTGTTAGTATTCATTTAATGAAATTCATCGTGACTTCTCTGAAGTCTTTAGTATCTGTTAATTTATATGATCTATCTGTTGTTCCCTTTTACTAGGATAGCTTAACTACAAAGTTAATCTAACTTAGTTCCATGGTGAAATAATGCAATTAAAACCTTTATAACAATTTGTAAAAAGGCAAATGGCATAAAAAGGTATCCTACTTAAAGGTGATTTTCAATCAAGGTATTAAACTTTTTTTCTTGCATAAAAAGGCATCTAACTTATTTTTTGGCCAATTTAGGTATATTCGTTAAATATTTAACGATCATCCGCTTAATTTTACATTTTAAGTCCACCAGACACTACAAACAACCCTACCCACCATCGCCGCAAACCACCAGCCGCACCCACTACACCACCGCCGCCACAAACCACCAGCTCGCCATCACCACCACTGAACATCGTCGCCACCACCAACCCCACCAACACACCAATACCACCACCAACCACCGCCGCCTCCACGTTTATATCTTATTAAAAGATATGAATAATTAGACTCGTTGCTCCTCATCACTCTTGTTCTAGTTTATTCTGAATAAAATATAGAAATATCCAAGTCAAATCATTCCTAAATATACATATAGAAATATCCATCTAGTCACAACCTTTGTGCGATAAATCCAAGCACCTGACTCGGTTGTCTTAATTGTATATTGCAGTTGTAGGATAAGCTAACTCATATTCCATGAGAATATGAGATGGTGATGTTTTTAAAATTTGGCTTACACAGAAAGGGGATGATCATTCAAGAACTTATGGTGCTGTCAAGGGCCTTTATGTTCCAATGTTCTCCAAGTCACTTGTGTGCCTAAGAATACGT
The DNA here is from genome assembly GCA_026074375.1 of Tanacetum coccineum. Classification (NCBI taxonomy): domain Eukaryota; kingdom Viridiplantae; phylum Streptophyta; class Magnoliopsida; order Asterales; family Asteraceae; genus Tanacetum; species Tanacetum coccineum. The sequence continues at coordinate 30,851 of BQNB010024038.1, forward strand.
AGTTGTTGGTGTAATACCATGATTGCAAGTATATTTATTTCCCCTATCTTGCTCCAATTTTGGGATGATAATTGTACAATGTAATGTATTATCAGTATATAATCTCATTTTGAGCGAAGATATGGCATCCATCTTTATATATGGTTGAGTCATAAATACCAACTTTGGATCTTAAAACTGTTCGGAATTTATCAACTTAAATCACATTATCTTGTGATTTCTCTACATTTGATTTTCTTAAGAGAATGATCGACAAAGTTTGTTAAAAAGTAGGTTATTTCTTATTAACTATATTATCAGGTTCATCCAATACTCACGTTTATTCTTATACTCGTTGTTAGTTTGCGGCGGTGGTGAGTAGGGCTGGTAGTAGCGACGGTGGATTTAAAATGTAAAACTTAACGGATAATCGTTAAATATTTAACGAAAATACCCAAATTGGCCAAAAAAATAAGTTGAGTGCCTTTTTATGCAAAAGAAAAAGTACGATACCTTGATTGGAGATGACCCTTAAGTTGGGTACCTTTTTATGCTATTTTCCCTTTGTAAAAATGTTAAGTAAATAATATAAGACTTTTTAACGTTTAAATTCTTACTATAAGTGAATAAAGAATTTACTTGTCTTACTTTGCGGAATAAGTAAGACGAGTTGAATGAAAATGTATGTATGTGATTTCCTCAATAAACTTAAAATAAACCAAAGTTATGCAATGAGTGACAACTATGCAAAACTAACAAACTCTATTCAGGGACTTAGTTGTATCTTTGAGGAATAAAGCATTTGTGATTGTTTTAACATTGATTGCACAAACTTGTTTAACTCTTTTACAATTCTAATATTTATAGGCTAAAGAATGGGTAATACCCATTGGGTAATAAGTGTGTTTCCCAAGGATGATGGGCAAGTGTTGAGAATTAAAGACTTCTGAAGTTAGTATTGTAAGTTTTGGAAGTTAATGTTGCTGGTTCAAGTTTGTGCTGCTGCTAAAGATTAGAGAAAACAGTCTAAGTCATTAGTACTGTTAGTATTATAGTTAGTGCTGCCAGTACAAAGTGTTAGTACTGTCAGTTTATTAGTACTATTAGTTATATAGTTAGTACTGTTAGTATAAATAGTTAGTGCTGCTAAAATGATATGCATGAGATATTAGGAATAGATATGCATTGATCACTTGACGCGTTTTATAAGCCCATTAGGGTTTAACTCAAAATAGTATTCAATATATTGAAAGTTTAGTAAAGATCTTGTTTTTACTGTTTCATTGTTCTTCTTAGTATTGCAAACTAGATTCCGCATAGTTTGTGATATTCTCAATCTTAGTTTCTACTATAGTTGTCTTGGATCTATCCAATATAACTAAGCTTTAACAAGCTAAGTAAGATCTGTCAAGAAGGGATCAACAAGTGGTATCAGAGCTTGTTGAGAAACTCTAAATAAGAAGAACACTATATCTACACAAGATCTCATAATCAAAGAGAAGATGGAATCACAGTCAGAAACTACCCAAACAGTGTCTGCACTAAAACTTCCTATACTCAAAACAGGAGACTATGATCTATGGAGCATGAGAATGGAGCAATATCTTACTCACACTGATTATGCTCTTTGGGAGGTTATTATGAATGGTGATGCACCTGCTATTGCATCAGCTAGTACTGAAGGTCCCATTCCTCCCAAAACTGCTGAACAAAAGCTAGCAAGAAAGAATGAATTGAAAGCAAAAAGCACTCTGTTGTTGGCCATTCCTGATGAGCACCTATTGAAGTTTCATGGAATCAAGGATGCAAAGACCTTATGGGAAGCAATCAAGGCCAGGTTTGGAGGCAACAAAGAATCAAAGAAAATGCAGAAAACCATTCTGAAGCAGCAATATGAGAATTTTACTGCATCAAGATCTGAAGGACTGGATAAAACCTATGATAGGTTTCAGAAACTCATCAGCCAATTGGAAATTCATGGTGAAGTTATCTCCCAGGAAGATGCAAATCTTAAGTTGCTAAGAAGTCTACCATCAACTTGGAACAATATTGCCTTGATCATGCGTAACAAAGCTGATCTAGATGAGTTAAGCACAGACGATTTATACCACAACTTAAAGGTGTATGAAGCTGAGATTAAAAGCCAATCAAGCTCAAGCTCAAACTCTCAGAATGTGGCTTTTGTATCTTTAGATGATACTAGCAGTACTAATGAAGTAGTTAATACTGCTCATGATGTTCCTGCTGCTAGGTCAAAGGGACAAGCTTCTTCCTCAACCTATGCTAATGATGTCATGTTTTCCTTCTTTGTTAATCAATCTAATAGTCCACAGTTAGACAATAAAGATCTGGAGCAGATTGATACTGATGATCTTGAAGAGATAGATCTCAAATGGCAGGTGGCCATGCTTTCCATGAGGGTGACAAGATTCTTAAAGAATACATAAAGGAATCTGAATTTCAATGGCAAAGAAACTGTTGTCTTTGATAAGACAAAGGTTGAATGTTATAACTGCCATAGGAGATGTCACTTTGCTAGAGAATGCAAGGCACCAAGGAATCAGGGGAATAGAAATGGAGATGCTCCAAGAAGGATTGTACCAGTGGAGACTCTTGCAAATGCCTTGGTTGTTCAAGACGAGACATGTGGTTATGATTGGAGCTTTCAGGCTAAAGAAGACATCACAAAATTTGCTCTAATGGCCTATACATCCCAAGGTTCATCAAGTTCATTAAGTTCAAACTCTGAGGTACATACTTGCTCTAAAGATTGATTAAAATCATATGAAACTCTTCAAAAACAAAAAAATGAAGTTGTTTATGAGGAAGACATTGCATTTTTGAAATATGATGTTAAGGTAAGAGATAATTCTATAACAAAGCTTAAAAATCAGTTAACAGAGGCTTTAAGAGAAAAAGTTGATTTAAAACTAAAATTAGAAAAGTTTGAAACATCATCTATGAAGCTAACTAAACTGATAAACAGTCAAATAAGTGTTAATAACAAGTCTGGTGTTGGTTTTGACAGTCAAATGAATGAAAATGAATTGCATGATTGTCATCTGAATAAAAGTGAAGTGTTTGAAAGTGCATCTGATAGTAGTGTGAATGAGATTGAAGAGGAAAATAATCAAGTAAATGATAGGTTTAAGAAGGTTGAGGGATATCATGCAGTTCCCCCTCCCTACACTAGGAACTACATGCCCTCAAGACCTGACTTATCCTTTGCTGGATTAGATGATTCTATCTATAAGACTAATGTGAGTGAAACTATCTCTAGTGTGCCTAGAATTGAATCAAATGCATCTAAGTCTAGTAAGGATAGTTTGGAACAACCTAAAGATGTTAGGCCTAGTGCTCCTATCATTGAAGAGTGGGAGTCTGATAGTGATGATGATTGTGTGATTAGACCTTCATTTGAACAGAATAAACCTAGTTATGCTAAAATCAATTTTGTTAAATCAGATGAAAATACTAGGAAATCTGTTATTGAACAACACACATATAGGCAAGCTAAAAACCTTAGGAAAAGTCAAAGTCCTAGGGATAATAGAAGAAACTGGAATGGAATGATGACTCAGAAACTAGGAAATGGTTTTGAGTTTATAAAGAAAGCTTGTTTTGTATGTGGAAGTCTTAACCATTTAATCAAGGACTGTAACTTTTATGAGAATAAAATGGTTGGAAAATCTATGTTGAATAATATGGGAAGGGTTACTGGTCAAAAGGAAATTAGACCAGTATGGAACAATTCTTAGAGGGTGAACTACCAAAATAAATTTACTCACCCACATCCTAAAAGGAATTTTGTTCCAACAGCAGTTGTAACAAAGTCAGGACAAGTACCAGTTAATGCTGCTAAGCAAAGCTCTTCAAGAGTACCAACATCAATTAGTACTGTCAGGCCTGTTAATACTGCTGCCCCTAAATCAAAAGTGAATGATGCATTACCCAAAACATATTCCTATTTTAAAGCACATTCACCAGTAAAAAGGACTTTTAACTAAAAAATCAGTAGCTAAAACCAATAATCTTAATGAAAAAGTTAAAACTACTAGAGTTAACAATGTAACTACTGCTGGGCCAAAAGCAGTAGTTAGTACTGTTGAGGGAAAAAGGGAAAATGTTGTTAAGTCCTCAGCATGCTGGATTTGGAGACCAACAGGAAAAGTAATTGACCATATCTCCAAAGACAGTGGATCATACATGCCTAAAAGATTTGACTATGTTGATCCTCAAGGCAGACTCAAGTCAGTGATGGCTTAGGTCCCTAAGAGAAATTAATTCTCTTATTTTGAGCGCAGGGTAATCCACAATATGCTTTACAGGATCAAGGGATTTTTGATAGTAGATGCTCTAGGCATATGACTGGAACAAGTCTTACCTTTTAGATTATCAAGACATTGATGGTGGATTTGTTGCATTTGCAGGAAGTCCTAAAGGAGGTAAAATTATTAGAAAATGTAAAATTAGGACTGGGAAATTAGACTTTGAAGATGTATACTTTGTAAAGGAACTTAAGTTTAATCTTTTCTCTGTCTCATAAATGTGTGACAAGAAAAACAGTGTTCTTTTCACAGAGACTGAATGTCTTGTTCTATCTCCTGACTTTAAGTTACTTGATGAAAGTCAAGTCTTGCTTAAAGTTCCCAGACAGAACAACATGTATAGTTTTGATCTAAAGAATGTTATTCCTTCAGGAGGTTTGACTTGTTTATTTGCAAAGGCTACAATAGATGAGTCTAATTTATGGCATAGGAGGCTTGGTCATATAAACTTTAAAATTATGAACAAACTTATGAGGAGAAACCTTGTTAGAGGTTTGCCTTCAAAGCCCTTTAAAAATGACCATACTTGTGTTGCTTGTCAAAAGGGAAAGCAACACAAAGCTTCTTGTAAGACCAAGCTTGTGAGCTCTATCAGTCAACCCTTACAAATGTTGCATATGGACTTATTTAGGCCAACATCTGTAAGGAATATCAATCATAAGACATATTGCCTTGTTGTTACTGATGACTATAGTAAGTTTAGTTGGGTTTTCTTTTTGGCCACTAAGGATGAGACTAGTGGGATCCTTAAAACTTTTATAACTAGCATAGAAAACCAAATAAATCATAAGGTTACAATCATCAGATGTGATCATGGAACTGAGTTTAAAAATAATGACATGAATCAGTTATGTGGGATGAAAAGGATTAAAAGGGAGTTTAGTGTTGCCAGAACTCCACAACAAAATAGAGTTGCCAAAATAAAGAATGGGACACTAATAGAGGCAGCTAGGACTATGCTAGCAGATTCATTATTATCTACTACATTTTAGGCTGAAGCAGTTAATACTGCTTGTTATGTTCAGAATAGGGTTCTAGTGACCAAGCCTCACAACAAGACACCTTATGAACTATTACTTGGTAGACGACCTAGTATAAGATTTATGAGACCTTTTGGGTGATTTGTGACAATTCTTAATACCTTAGATCCCCTAAGCAAATTTGATGAGAAGGCTGATGAAGGGTTCTTTGTTGGATACTCTATAAATAGCAAGGCTTTTAGGGTATTTAACACTAGAACTAGGAAAGTAGAGGAGAACCTACACATAAACTTTCTTGAAAACAAACCCAATGTTGTAGGAAGTAGACCAGAATGGCTCTTTGAGATTGATTTACTAACAAACTCTATGAATTATGAGCCAGTTACTGCAGGAAATCAAACTAATAAGAATACAGGTATTAAGGATAATGTTGATGTTGTACCTACTCAACAATATATTCTGCTACCATTACTTTATGATAGTCCACAGAGCTCAAAGGATGTAGTTGCTAATGATGCTGGTAAAAAGACTAATGAAGAACCAGCACATAAGGGTGAAAGAAATGGTTAAGAGAAAGAAGGTGGAGCTTCAATTAAAGAAAATGACCAGAATGTGCAAGATTTTAGAGCTGAATTAGATAATTTGCTTGTTCAACAGAAGGAAGGTTATGCTAACAGCACTAACAGAGATAGTACTATTAGTCCATCTGTTAGTACTGTTGGGCAAAATTTTACTAACATTGATGATCTTCCTACTGATCCTCTCATACCTGATTTGGAGGATACTGGTATCTTTAGTGGTACATATGATGATGAAGATGTGGGTGTAGAGGCTGACATTAACAACTTGGAAACCACCATGAATGTCAGTCCTATTCCCACAAACAGAATTCACAAGGATCATCCTAAAGACCAGACCATTGGAGACATAAATTTAGCTACTCAAATAAGGAGGATGATCAAGATTACTGAAGAACATGCTATGGTCAGTTACATCAAAAGGCAGAGGAGCACAAATCACAAAGATTATCAAAACTGCTTATTTGCCTATTTTCTCTCACAAATAGAACCCAAGAAAGTGATTCAAGCTTTGACAGATCTAGATAGAAGCAATGCAAGATGAGCTTTTGCAATTTAAACGTCAAAAGGTTTAGACTCTGGTGGATCTTCCTAAAGGCAAGAGGGCTATTGGAACTAAGTGGGTGTATAGAAGCAAGAAAGATGAGAGAGGAATTATAGTTAGAAATAAGGAAAGACTGGTTGCATAAGGTTACACCCAAGAAGAAGGCATTGATTATGATGAGGTTTTTGCTCCTGTTGCTAGGATTGAAGCAATCAGGTTATTTTTGGCATATGCATCATTTATGGGATTTATTATGTACCATATGGATGTAAAGAGTGCCTTTTTATATGGTACTATTAAAGAGGAGGTATATGTGTGCCAACCTCCTGGTTTTGAAGATCTACAGTTCCCTGATAAGGTTTATAAGGTAGAAAAAGCTTTATATGGTCTACATCAAGCTCCTAGAGCCTGGTATGAGACCTTGTCTACCTACCTATTGGAAAATGGATACAGAAGAGGCACTATAGATAAAACTTTGTTCAATAAGAAGGACAGAGGTGATATCCTATTAGTACAGGTGTATGTTGATGATATCATCTTTGGGTTTACAAAAAAGTCTTTATGTGTTGAATTTAAGCAGATGATGCATAAGAGATTCCAGATGAGTTCTATGAGGGAGCTCACTTTCTTCTTAGGGTTGCAAGTCATGCAAAAAGATTATGGAATCTTCATCAGCCAAGACAAGTATGTGGCTGATATATTAAAGAAGTTTGATTTTGTTACCGTAAAGACAGCAAGCACTCCAATTGAGACCAACAAAGCATTGCTCAAGGATGAAGAAGCTAAGGATGTAGATGTACACTTATACAGATCAATGATTAGATCATTGATGTATTTGATAGCTTCTAGACCTGACATAATGTTTGCTGTTTGTGCTTGTGCAAGGTTTCAAGTTACTTCTAAAGTCTCACATATTAATGTTGTAAAGAGGATCTTTAGATACTTGAAAGGTCAACCTAAATTAGGCCTTTGGTATCCTAGGGATTCACCATTTGACTTGGAAGCTTTTTCTGATAGTGATTATGCTGGAGACAGCCTTGATAGGAAATCCACAACAGGAGGTTATCAATTTCTGGGCAAAAGGTTTATTTCATGGCAATGTAAAAAGCATACTATAGTTGCAAACTCTACTACTGAAGCAGAGTATGTTGTTGCTGCTAATTGCTGTGGGTAGGTGTTATGGATCCAAAATTAAATGCTTGATTATGGGTTCAACTTCATGAACACCAAGATTCACTTTGATAATGAAAGCACCATTTGTATTGTAAAGAATCCAGTGTTTCATTCTAAAACCAAGCACATTGAAATAAGGCATCATTTCATCAGAGATTCTTATGAGAAGAAGTTAATTCAAGTGATCAAGATTCACACAGACCACAATGTTGTAGATCTTCTCACAAAGGCTTTTGATGTTAGCAGGTTTAACTTTCTGATTGCTAGCATTGGATTACTTAATCTCTGAAGATGTGTTTGTTATATTCATGATTGATATGGTTTGGAGATGGTATTAGTGATGAATTTGGAGTTAAAACTGGTAGTTGTAAGGTTAATGCTGTTAGGCAGGATTTAGTGTTGCTGGGAGAAAGTTAGTACTGCTAGGCAAAAGTTAGTACTGCTGAGCCAAAGTTAGTACTGCTGAGCCAAAGTTAGTGCTGTTTGTTACCGTTAGAGATAATACTGATGAGGGGGTTAACAGTAAATATAACGGTTTCTTTGCTAGTAGGTTTGCTATTAACACCATAAATCGTTCTCCATCATACAGTAACTTCAACTAATTCTCTCATACGCTCTTAATTACAAACCCTAATCTTATTTACCGCCGATCATCTAAATTAATCACCTATGGCTGATCTACAATTTGTTGACCAACATAACATGGTGGCTTGCTTGGAAAGATCAGATGAGAATGCCTAGTTTCATCAGATAGTGGACTTTCTTAGTACTAGTTCGATTCATTATGCTCTAACTGTAAGTCCTACTATCTATGCTTCTTATATTGAGCAGTTTTGGGCTACTGCTAAGTCTAAAACAGTCAATGATGTAAATCAAATCCATGCCACAGTTGATGGCAAGACAGTGGTAATATCAGAATCATCAGTGAGGAGTGATCTTCACTTTAATGATGAGAATGGTATTACCTGTCTATCAAATGATGAAATTTATGTAAACCTTGCATTGATGGGGTATGAAAGAGTTTCTACTAAACTTACTTTTCAAAAAGCTTTCTTTTCCCCTCAATAGAAGTACCTTATACATACCATTCTACATTGCTTGAGTTCAAAAACAACTGCTTAGAATGAGTTTTCAACCAATTTAGCATCAACAATTATTTGTTTAGCTAAGGGACAAAAATTTAACTTTTCTAAATTAATTTTTGATGGTATGTTAAGGAACTGGGATTCTACTTCTAATAAATTTTTAATGTATCCAAGGTTTTTACAACTATTTTTGAATAATCGAATTGCTCTTGCAGAACCTTTTAATGATATTTATGTTACACCTGTACATACTAAAAGGGTTTTCATTAATATGAAAAGACAAAATAAAGATTTTTCAGGGAGAATAACTCCATTGTTTGCATCTATTTTGGTATCTCAAGTAGTTGAGGGTGAAGGTTCAGGACAACCCTTTGAACCTCAACCACCATCTTCAACTGCTCCACCCTCTCAAGTTACTACTGTTGCAACACAACACCAAAAGACTCACAAACCTAGGCGAGCCAAAAAAGGTTGGGACACTGAGATTCCTCATTCTAGTAGTCCCCCTAAGAAGGTTAGTGATGAGGCTGTCTATACAAGAGAGGATGGCAGAGTGGTTAGGGCTGCCACTGCTACTTCTAGCTTTGAGGCAGAGCAGGAAAGTGGTAACATCCATAAGACCCGACCCACAACAACACTTAATGAACCATCTCCTTAGGGACTTAGTTCAGGTAGTGAACCCAGGCGCCAAGATACCACATTAGGGGGTGCAAATGCTTATACTAGGTTTGAGACTGCATCTAAAAAGTCCCATGACCCACCTCTCTCAGAAGGTAACACATCTAGAAGTGGGGAGGACAGTATGGAACATCAAGTTGATTTGATGGATTTTGTACCACCAACACCTCATGATTCACCTCTATTAGGAGGTCACACACCTGAAAGTGATGAGGGTAGACCTAACTTTAATGAATTGATAAATCTTTGTACCTAATTATCAAACAGAGTTCTTGTCTTAGAAAACTCAAAGACTGCTTAAGACTTGGTGATCCAAAAGATGAAAAAGAGAGTCAAAAGATTAGAAAAGGCACTAAGGGCAAGAACTCCAGGGATGAAGCTCTTCAAGATTGGTACCTCCAGGAGAAAAGATTTGGATAAAGAGAATGTATCCAAATAGGGGATGAAAAATGACAAGACAAAGCCAATGTTTAATGATAGTGACTTTGATGTGCTTGATGATGCAATAGAGAATGTTGAAGGTGGTAGTACTGCTGAAAAAATTACTACTGCTGGGGATACACTTAATACTGCTAGTATTAATGTTAGTGTTGCTGGTCCTTCACATGTTAGTAATGTTGGACCTTCAAATGTTAGTGATGCTGGTCTTTCTACAAGTATTGCTGGGATATTTTTGAAGATGAGATGACAACTATTGTTGATACACTTATGACCATTAGGAGTGCAAGACCAAGGACAACCTCAGTAATGATCCATAATGTTGAAGAAGAACCAAGGAGAGCAACATCAATACCAACAGTACAAATCCAAGATAAAGGTAAATGCATGATGGTGGAGCATGAACCTACTCCAAAGAATCTAAAAAAGGCACAAATTCAGATGGATGAAGATCTATCTCAAAGGTTGTTTGAAGAAGAACAAGCACAGTTTGAGAAAGAGCAAATGATTGCTAGGTAAAAAGCTGCAGAACAAGAGGCTAAGGATGCTGCATTGATTGAACAAATGGAAGATGTTCAAGCAAGAATGGATGTAGATGAATTACTAGCTAAAAGACTTCAACAAGAAGAAAGAGAATAATTCACTGTTGATGAGTAAGCTAGAATGTTGGTAGATTTGATTGCAGAAAGGAAAAAGTTCTTTGTTGTACAGAGAGCTGAACAAATTAGAAACAAGCCACCAACCAAAGCTCAACTCAGGAACAAAATGGTAACTTATTTGAAACACATAGGCAATTACACTCACACTCAACTGAAGAGCAAGAGTTTTGAAGAAATTCAGAAGTAGTTATATGAAAAGGAGCAGAAGTGGATTAATGATTTTGTTCCTTTGGATTCTGAGATGATTAAAGACAATGGCAAGGAAGATGGTGATAGTCAAAAGCAAGCAGAAATTAGTAAGAAGAGACCAAGAGCAGAACATGATGAAGAAAGTGTCAAGAAGCAAAAACTAGAGGATGAGGCTAAAAGAGAAAAGCTTAAAGCATGTTTGGATATAGTTCCAGGGGATGATATTGCTATGGATTTTAAATCTTTGGCTACCAAATATCCAATAATTGACTGGAAGATACACATTCTGACAGAGAACATGATGTATTATCAAATTATCAGAGCAGATAGAAGTTTTAAGAATTACAAAATATTCAGTGGAATGCTTGATGACTTTGACAGATAAGATGTGATAGATCTTTACAGACTGGTAAAAGAAAGGTATGAGACAACAAGCCCAGAAGGATATGACTTGTTACTTTGGGGAGACTTGAAGAATTTATTAGAGCCTAGTGAAGAAGATGAAATATGGAAGAATCAATAGGACTACAACTTGATAAGCTAAAGATTATTTTATTCATGTGGAGTTCTTGTATTGTTGATGGATACTGGAATTGCTATTCATATGATGGTATAAAATACATATCCTCTTACACAGGAAATGCTTTCAAGGATGTTAAATAGAAGACTAGATGTTGATCATTAAAGTGAAATGGCATTTGAGCTTCTTAGGCTTACAAGATCACAACTTTAGAAGTAGAAGAGTGTTTGGATACATCCTCCTAGTGATCAAGATGCTGGTAATGAAGAAACTTGATGATTAACAAGGTGAATATCAAGTTTAGGGGAGGATTTTTAGGAATTAAAGACTTCTGAAGTTAGTACTGTTAGTTTTGGAAGTTAATGTTGCTGGTTTAAGTTTGTGCTGCTGCTAAAGATTAGAAAAAGTAGTCTAAGTCATTAGTACTATTAGTATTATAGTTAGTGCTGCCAGTACAAAGTGTTTGTACTGTCAGTTTATTAGTAATGTTAGTTATATAGTTAGTACTGTTAGTCTAAATAGTTAGTGCTGCTAAAGTGATATGCATGAGATATACTAGGAATAGATATGCATTGATCACTTGATGCGTTTTGTAAGCCCATTAGGGTTTCCTTAGTGTATAAAAGGAACCCTACGACATAGATCTAGATATCAGTTTTATACATAGCAATCATAGTTAGTATTCATAGCTATTTTGTAATTCAAAATAGTATTCAATATATTGAAAGTTTAGTAAATATCTTGTTTTCTACTGTTTCATTGTTCTTCTTAGTATTGCAAACTAGATTCCGCATAGTTTATGATATTCTCAATCTTAGTTTCTATTACAGTAGCCTTGGATTTATCCAATATAACTAAGCTTTAACAAGCTAAGTAAGATCTGCCAGGAAGGGATCAACAAGTGGTATCAGAGCTTGTTAAGAAACTCTGAATAAAAAGAACACTATATCTATAGAAGATCTCAAAATCAAAGAGAAGATGGAATCACAGTCAGAAACTACCCAAACAGTATCTGCACTAAAACTTCTAGTACTCAAAACTGGAGACTATGATCTATGGATCACGAGAATGGAGTAATATCTTACTCATACTGATTATGCTCTTTGGGAGGTTATTGTGAATGGTGATGCACCTGCTGTTGCATCCGCTAGTGCTGAAGGTCCCATTCCTCCTAAAACTGCAAAAACAAAAGTTGGCAAGAAAGAATGAGTTGAAAGCTAAAAGCACTTTGTTGTTGGCCATTCCTGATGAGCACCTATTGAAGTTTCATGGAATCAAGGATGCAAAGACCCTATGGGAAGCTATCAAGACCAGGTTTGGAGGCAACAAAGAATTAAAGAAAATGCAGAAAACCATTCTAAAGCAGCAATATAAGAATTTTACTGCAACAAGATCTAAAGGACTGGATAAAACCTATGATAGGTTTTAAAAACTCATCAGCCAATTGGAAATTCATGGTGAAGTTATCTCTCAGGAAGATGTAAATTTGAAGTTGCTGGGAAGTCTACAATTAGCTTGGAACAATATTGCCTTAATCATGAGAAACAAATCTGATGTAGACATGTTAAGTATCGATGATTTATACAACAATTTGAAGGTGTATGAAGCTGAGATTAAAGGACAATCAAGCTCAAGCTCATATTCTCAGAATGTGGCTTTTGTATCTTTAGAAAACACTAACCGTACTAATGAAGCAGTTAATACTGCTCATGAAGTTTCTACTGCTAGCTCATAGGGACAAGCTTCTTCCTCAACTTATGTTGATGATGTCATGTTTTCCTTCTTTGCTAATCTATCTAATAGTCCACAATTGGAC
>BQNB010024038.1:45019-61158 GCA_026074375.1 Tanacetum coccineum
TTTAAGTCTCTAATGATCTAGTCTTTAGGATGATCCTTGTCAATTCTTATTGTGGGAATAGGACTGACATTCATGGTTGTTTTTAAGTTGTTGAGGTCAGCTTCTGCACCCACATTTTCATCATCATATGCACCAACAAAAATTCCAGTGTTATCATCCATTGGAGATACATTTGGAACATCTGGAAGAGTAAATGCATTTTTGAAAGGAGAAAATTATTCAAATAGATGTTCCTCAGAAGTTTTAGCGGCATTAACAGGTGATGATGGAGCATCATTAGTAGTAGATGGTTCAGTAGTACTAACAGTATTAATACTATTAATGCTGTTAGGATGTTCAGTATGCTTTTCTTGTTGAAGTAGCCTTTCAAACTCACTTCTTGAGTCTTGTTCATCCTCCTTACCATTATCAGAAGCTCCATTTTCATTCACTTCTGTAGGCTTTATACCAACATCTTATTCATTGTGCTTAGGACCTTGATAGATTAATGGATCAGTTGTACAGAAAGGTATCAGGATGTACTCTTGTTCAGGTTTTGTCTTCTTTTCAACTTGACCTGCAACAATACTATATCTAGTTCCTGCAATACCATTAGTTTGATTTCCTACAACAACTGGCACATAGTTCATAGATATTGTCAAAGAATCAACATCAAAAAGCCAGTTTAGTCCATTTCCTGCCACATTAGGTGCATTTTCAAGAAATCTAATGTTTAAGGTCTCTTTAACTATTTTGGTCCTCTTGTTAAATACTTTCATGACCTTGCTAACTACAGAGTACACAACAAACAATACCTCATCAGTTTTTCCTTTAAACTTGCCTAGATGATCCCTGGTATTTAAGATGGTAACATGACACCCAAAAGGTTTCATGAAGTCTATCAATGGGGGTCTCCCACGAATAAGTTCATAGGGTGTCTTGTTATGTGGATTAATAATTAAGACTCTATTTAGCACATAGCAAGCAATATTAACTACTTTAGCCTAAAAGGTGGTTGCCAACTTAGAATCAACTAACATAGTTCTTGCAGCCTCTATTAGTGTTATATTCCTACTCTCAGCAACCCCATTCTGCTGAGGAGTCCTAGCAACACTGAATTCCCTCTTAATCCCCTTTATTTCACAAAACTGATTCATTACACTATTTTTAAACTCAGTTCCATTGTCACATCTGATAACTTTTACATTATGGTCAAGTTGATTTTCTATTTCAGTAATAAAGGTCTTTAATATCCTACTAGTCTCATTCTTAGTGGCCAAAAAGAATACCTAAGAAAATCTACTAAAGTCATCAATGACAACTAGGTAATAAGACTTTTTCATTAAACTCTTAATATTTGTAGGACCAAATAGGTCCATATGAAGCATATGTAAGGGTTTGCTGATTGAGTTCATAAGTTTGGCCTTACAGGAGGCTTTGTGTTGCTTTCTTTTCTGACAAGCAACACAAGAATGGTTATTTTCAAAAATCTTTAAAGGAAAACCTCTAACAAGGTTTCCTTCACAAGTTTATTCATGTTTTTAAAGTTTATGTGACCAAGCCTCCTATGCCATATGTTGGATTCATCAATTGTGGCCTTACCAAAAGGCAAGTTAAACCTTTAGTAGGAATAACACTCTTTAGGTCAACACTGTAAATGTTATCCTTTCTTGGAACTCTCAACAAGACTTGACTTTCTTCAAGTAGCTTAAAGTCAGAAGATAAGACAAGACATTCAGTGTCAGTAAAAAGAACATTATTCTTTTTGTCACATATTTATGACACACTAAACAAGTTACACTTAAGCTCCTTAGAAAAGTACACATTATCAAAATCCAATGTTCCTATTTTGATTTTACCTTTTCTAGAAATTCTACCTTTACCATCTTGATATGTGAGAAATCACATATCCTTTTTGTATCAAAATTAACCCTAAAAAGATGAAAAAGGTGCATAATTATACTTGTATATGTGTATTTTGTCTTTTGTGAATGTGTAGGTACGGATATTACAAAAATCACAAGAAAAGAGACAAAACCGAACAAAAATAGACACGAGAACGGAAAGAGTACACAAGAGATGGGAGTTTGCTAGCAAAAGGTCAATCAAGGTTAACAAAAGTCAACCATGGTCAACAATGGTCAACCCACATAATGACAAAAACCTTTGAAATCACCAAAAAGCTTCTAATGTTAAAACCTATTTCACCAAAAGTCCCTAAATTAATAACACCGTTAAGTCTTTTATTACTTAAACACTAACGGTCGTTAAGTCTATAACTAACCAAACCATTTCCATTTACCCAAGCCCAAACTAAAACTCATGGCCCAATTCCCTTTTTATTAACCCGAGCCCAGGTCAAATGAGTCAAACACTCAAACAGAATAAGAATTTGAGGGGAGGGAAAAACAGTTTTTACTGTTCACCGTCTTCCCCATTTCACCATCCTTAAAATTACCCAATAAAAATGAAATTAACTAGTCCTTTTACTCGTCCAACGTGGCTTACAGATTCCAAGTACCAAGTTCCACATCATCAAATCAAAACGTCATCAAGTGCTGTGATTGGTTTACACAATGGAGGACACGTGGATATCAAACAAACATACCAAAAAGGAAAATTTACACTGAAAACAATGCAAAAGAAGCACATGGCTCCAAAGATGTGGGATTGCCACGCTGGCAATCCGTGTGCTATACTCCCATCCGACGGCCACAATCTATGATCCAATGATTAGAAGGAATTAAAGGTCAAGATCAAAGGGAGCGTTTAGGACCGAGAAACTTCACTCAACTCCTATAAATAGAAGCCTTATCACTCACAGATGGAGAGTTCTTATCTATCTTTTTAGTGTAGATTAGAATAATTTTAGCTTGTGCAATTTTTGGCTTATTGTTTTTAAATTTTGTTTTTTTAATCAATGTAATTTTCTTTTTCAACCTTGTATTCAACTTTATTATTAATAAAAGTTTAAATTTTCTTATTGTGCATTTGTCTTTTCATAAGTTTACTTTTATGCAAATGGTTTAAATAAGCTCTTAATACTGTTCCATAAGCTCAAATTGTTCTTAAGCTACTAAAAGCTCATCAAATACTTGAATACTCCATGGAATTAGATGGCTGCTTTGAGTATTCAAGTAGGTAATAGTACTTGATAGTCAAGTGTTAGGATTAGACTAGGAATTTAGATTAAGCTTAAGCTACTTTTATAAGCTCTATTGTGAGCATTCACCTCTGTTTAGCTGAGGTGGAGGTACTCTTCTCTTTACATTTTTCTATTTTTCTATTGTCAATTTACATTCTAGTTATATTCTGCATATTAGTTCAACTAGCTTAATCTGCTTATAACTTGCTTATTACTGTTTTGATGTGCTTAATGTTGCCTCTTATTGTTGATTAATGCTTATTGAGTTTAGTTTGTAGTTTAAATTTCATTTTATAAGCTTTTATTATATAACAGTTGAAAAATCCATAAAAATTAACTTTAGTTTGTAGCTTATAGTTTTTGCTTATTTGATTCTTGAAAGTTGATCATTAGGGTTATTATAAGCTCTGCACTATTTGGTATTTGAGTTTCTAGTCTTAATTCTTATAATTATAAGCTTAAAATGAGTTTAAGTGAATTAAAGGGGTGTTTGGGTCAAGCAGTACTAATTTGAGTTAGTACTGCTAGACACCATTTGGTCCTTTAGTTTAATTTGAAACTTTATTTTGAGGTTTATAAAAGCAGGATTTAAGGATTTGATAGGTTAAATCTAGTTTTTTTATAGGTTTGAGAGTTGCTAGTTTAAATCTGTTAGCATTATTAGTTTCATTAGCATTCTAAGATTAAACTTATTCTAAGTGGTTTAGTTAATCATTTTGCATTCTGTTTGGTGTTTAAAGAGTGTAGGAACAAAGATCTATATCCCGCAATAAATAGTTTAGAGTTTTGGTCATTTAGATGTCAACTGCATCAACATAGAAAATAGACAAACTGCCATATTTAAGTTTAAAAATCAGATGGTAAAAATAGTTGTTAGATCTTAATTTTTAGTATGCAAGTAGATTATAGGTCGTATTTCATCTGTTTAAACTAAATTTAGTCTAATTAGATTATTTGTCTATCTTTAAGTCTCAAATCAGCACTTTGTCATTTAATAAAAACAAAAAAAATAGTTTAAACTGCCTGCATTGCCTTTTCAAGTAGTTTTTTCTTTGATCATTTAATTTTCAAAATAGTTTTTAAAAGTTGTTTCAAGTATCTTATAGGTCAAGGTTTAAGCTGGTACAAGCCATAGTTGCTCATAAGTTGCTCATAAGTCTGTTTGGTATTCAGTTTTAGTATAAGTGCTTATTTGAATGTTTCAGCTTATGGCTTGCTCTTTCTGCTTAATTCTTGCTTAGGTTTGCTTATTAGATAAAAAGGTATAGGTTATTTTTAGCTTGTGAGTTTCTAGATTTTAGTTTATTCTAGTTGTAAGCTATTTGAGTTTGTAAAAAAGGCCTTTAAGTCAGTATCTGTCAACCTTAAAGCTTATTTTTCTAGCTTATGCTTAAGTAAAAATAAAAGTTGAGTTTTAGCAAAAAGTTTTCTAGTTTTAAGTTTTTATAACTTGGTGTTTATAAAAGTTTTTGGCAAAAAAATAAAAAGGAAGAGGGGAAAAAACCAGGGAGAGCAGGCTCGAACCCTGGACCTCCTACCAGTATTATTTCCCTGCATTCCTTGTGAGCTTAAATCATATTTTAGAAATTTTCTATAGAATTTTAATTCATAGTTTTACATTTTTCTTGCATTTATTTAGTTAAAAACTTTAAAAAGTCATAAAAAATAGAAAAATAATCAAAAAAATAAAATTCTTTTTTTATAAAATTTTATTTTATTATATTTTAGGCTTAGGATTTAAATTTACTTTCGTAAGGTTAAAATTTAAGAAATTCATTTTTAAAGAACGGGATTTGGTTCCCGTTCTCGTTTTCTTCATTTTTACTTTAAGCACCCTCGGTTTAGGATTTCCTTAGTTTTTTCTTACAAGTTAGTAATTAGGATTAGGAAAAGTAAAAAAAATCATTTCATTAATACTTGTTTAAATGTCGCGTTTCATTAAATCCCCGTTATTGTTTTCCGTGTTTAATTTTTAATTGCCTTATATGTTACGTGTTTTACATGTTTTATTCGTTTTTATTAGTAGTTATAGAAAACAATTCAAAAATCTTTGAAACCATTCAAAACGCGCAATCACGGACTTAACCGATTCTCAATTCGCACTTCGTCGAGGGAAAACGACCCGGGAGGTTTTTGGGACAACTTTGGTTAAAAGTTTGTTTCTTAAATCCGACAGAAATATTACTATACTATTATTGACCTACTCTTATACTATATATTTACGTATAGCTTATTCGGAGACGGATCAGTTATCGTTCATCTCGTATTATAGCATCAAAATTTTTGGTCATTCTCCCCCTCTTGTTATATTTCGGACGCCTAAACCTCCAAACAAAAACACTTTGAATTCTAAATTAAATACAAGAGCATCTTTTTTAAAACTAGTGCATGTGTATGAAAGTGACATATGAGAATGTCATTCTCATGCACAAGAACTTAAGAAAGACTAGAGCATGTGATCTTTTGTTGGACTCATGCAACCTTTGACTTGAAATTCAAATCTAAGACCTAATACATGAATCATGGTCCTAAAAAAAATAAACCAAATGGTCCTTGTGGTTGTTTCGGCCGAGCTATACACACACACTTTTGGTGTATGTTGGTTGCTTACTTGGTCATGTGGTGACTAAAAAGTATTGGTTCTTTGATTTCAAAGGTCTTTCAAGAGTTTATAAACTAGGGTTTATAGATTTGTTGTTGAGTTTTATAGATCTAGTATTTTAGGGTTTAGATCTTGTGATTTTTGTACTTGTTCTTCATTCTTGTAAGTGTCTTAAATCTTTTTGTGTGATCTACTTATGTTCTTTCATATATGTTTAAGATCCATACATCCATATGTTGTGTTTTAATTTTTGAAAGATTATAAAACAAGATTTTATAAATAATGATGTTACTTTGTTTCACTAATTAAATATTATGTTCTTGGTGAGATGAGAGTTGGATGAGAGTTGCAACAATAAAAATAAAGGGATTAGGTTAGTTTTAGGTGTGGTTTTGTTGTGGATTAGTTGTGAATGGAGATTAGGCTAGACTAGGCACTATTGTGAAGTTGGTGTGATTTTTGGAAGCGTTTGTGAAAAAGGTAGTTGCTTATCCGAAATGGGTTTGAGCGACTTAGGAATGTTTTCATTAGGCGTAAAATTAGTTTATGAGACTCATTTCGAATAGATAGTTTATCCATATATCGCACACTAAAAATTGTGACTAAAACGGCCAAGTTTAAGCCTAAATGCAATTGAAAACCTTTTTCGGCAAAACCAAATGTAAAAAAGAAGCTGATTGAAACTTAGTAATTGTTAACGTGGACACTTACGATAGATAATTATGAGCTATTTTAAAACACTAGCGAAACAAATAGTAACGCAAACGTATTGTATTAGTAACAATTAAAGAACTCCGTTACGAAATTTTAGGAAAGATTTAAGGTTACTAAAAATAGTAAGATTTGAGTGAATTATAGCAGAAGACATGTGAGTTAAACGTATAAGATTTCTCAAGTCACATAAGGAAATACGGAATAAGCAAATATATGGGACGGTATTAACGTCCAGAAACTAAAACTTTCCTAAAAAAGAAACTATACAAAAAATAGTACTTTTTGGTTAAACGCCGAACTTAACGAAAACCTCTATAATTGTATTAGTCACGTTATGTTAATTAAATCAAAGCAACAAAAACACAAGGATGACTATTAGAGATGAACAAATTGTGCAATTCTCGGCATACATTCCGTGTTCGCTAAGACGCGTTTTTATACTAGGTCTTGGCTAGAATTTCAATACATCATCTTATACTTGCGTGATTTTATCATTTTCTCATCTTAGCTAAGGTGATTTCCATAGCCCACGTTTTACTACTTATACTTTACTACTATGGTTAGAAACTATGCTTGATATTAAACTATGGACACATTACCTTTACGTAACCTTTTCCTGATTACATGTTTTCCTAAGTAGCTAATAGACCATCAATGCCCGAACCTATCATGAACTGTCAATTGCTTTATCCGATGGACAGGTTAAAGTAAGCGAAAATGTTGTAAATAGATCAATTAGGTTTAAATATCCTATCCCGTGTGAGTAGCGCTCACTACCCACTGGGCTCCCGAAAAACGATTTATATACCATGTTCGGATTTCACTAGGTGATCTAGTAGATACCTTTAGGTCAATAATTCTTGATTGGCCATATAATAAGCTTCCTATTTAATTAAAGCTTCATGTCAGAACTTAGCGCAACAGTAAATACTTTATATGTTGGAGTTGTGTATGTTATAATTGTCACACGCTTATATAGAACTTGTGGCCCACTTTTTCATACTAAATTCAAACCTGAGAAGTCACCAACCTTTATGTTGACATTTTTTAGCATTTTTTTCTTATAGGTGCTTAGCTGTGGATGTCTTTGCTTGCTAATTGCATTGGACCTATTTTCAAGAATTATTATTATCTATGATTAACATCGTTGTCAAACTTTAAAACCTTTTTATCGCTTTCGCATATTATCTATGAACTTATGTAAAACCTTAACTATTTTATTTAATGCAACGATGTTTATTTTTCAAACGTAACCTTAGGTCGTTCCTTTGAATCTTGTGTGATGTATATAAATAACGTCACGCCCCCGGACACGTGTTTTCGTCCACCCCCGTTTAGGGGTGTGACAGATTGGTATCCAGAGCCTAAGTTATAATAGCACAGGAAGGTAATATCTAGGTCTGGTCATAAACCATTAAAGGATCCTACGTGTATACTTCATACGTATATAACTAACTTGTATTATGAATAAGCTCTTAGACTTAGTACTGCCAAGTTCAAAGTGTTAGTACTGCATTTAATCTATAACTGGCAGTATGAAACTAGATAGTACTGTGGCTAGAAGAATTTAGTACGAATAGAAAAGGTTAGTACAGCTAGTAATTAACATAAACATCAGCTGAGGGGGATATATACTGGCTGAATAAAAGATTGAATAACAGCCTAAAGAAAAAGAGACGTGTGGGAAGAGATGTAAATACGTGTTAAAAAGAATTATTAGGCTGTTATTGTGTATAAACTATATATTTAGAAAGAACGCATATAAGTCATAATGTTTTTAAAAGAATCATAGTTTAACTTGTAAATGACACCTTGAAGTTATAAAAAAGGAGATCCTAGGTTTTGGAATTAGTAATACATTATATCATTCTTTCATAGTATCCATAGCTTCAAGGTTGTAAACCCTAACACTATCAAAGAGTGTTCGTATTAATATATTGGAGCTTATTGTTTTGGTTATATTTTCTGTTTGTCAAACATACATTGCTGTTATACTTCTTAGTGGTATGAAACAGATATCCTGCAAGTATTTTATATCAAATACACAAATTTTCATTCTTTAGTACCTTTGGATATATTCCAAGGAAACTAAACCTTACATCAAGCTAATAGTTAAAAGAAATCTATTCAATGGAGATCAAAAAGTGGTAGTCAGAGCTTGCTGTGAAGCTTTAAAGATAAAGAAACCAACATCACTACAAGATCAAATTCTCAGAGAAAAGAATGAGGCATAAACTAATTCTTCTACTCTTACTGCAAAACACCTTATCCTCAACCCAGGAGATTATTATGATCCCTCGTTAAGAAGTGATAGAACAATAATTTCTCACGTATTGAATACTCCCTCTGTGAATCATTAAAATGGTACCAAAGTGCTAAAGAAAATGTTGGAAGAAAACTAAGCAGGAATATGAACCTACTACTGCAAAAAAAAAACCTGACAGGGGGTAAGACATGAAAGCAAGAGGAACTGCGATGATGGTCACGTATCCAAATAAGGACCAATTGAAGTTTTCAATCATACAAAGAATGCAAAACTACTCATGAAAGCCACTTGATAAGATGTATGAGGAAAACAAGGAATCCAAAAGGTTCATATGACCTTAACATAAGCAACAAAATTAGAACTTTGCAGGATTAAGTACAGAGACAATGGTATCAAACTTTTATAGGTTGCCAAAAACTTAACACTCAGATTTGGAGATTCAGGTGAAAATTAATATACAAGAGGACATAAACATAAAAGCTGTTGAGAAGTCACCATCTGAATAGGAACCATGCTTTGTTTCTAGAGGAACAAATTGGAAACAGAAACCAACAGATGAAGACTATATACAACAACTTGAAGAGAGATGAACTGAAAACTCAGGATCATCAAGTACAAGCAAAATCTACAAAATATGGCTATATGTGTCCTCCAAAGCACTAACAACAATAGCACACAAATGCTGCTATAACACAGCATTATGGAGTTAGTGCTGCTCATACTCAAAATAATCCTACATCAAGAGATAACCCTTAGTGAATCTGTGACAGTTGATTTTCCTAGCGGGTCACCCAATTCTCCTAAAATGATAAGAGAGGAATCTAGAACAGAAATGCGGATTCCTGATGACCTAGAGAAATGGATTTACAATGGAAATGGGAGCCATGCCCCTAACTATTTAGAGCTTAGGAGATTCATCAAGAGGACAGGCAGGCATGTAAGATTAAGTGGTCAAAGGTTGGATTTGACAGACTCAAAATGGAGTGCAACAATTGTCATAAATATGGCCAGTTTATTTTTTCTTGTCAAGAAGAATGTCAAAGCACCAGCAACTCCATTATAACCAGTAAGAGAGATATAAAGCAGAACGTGAACAGTTAGAAACTCCCACTGAAAATGCCTTGGTATGCTCAAGAGAGAATTGGAGGGTTGATTGAAGCTACCAAGCTGATTGAGAGAATCCTACAAACTATTTGCATTGATGCATATACATCTTCAAGGAAGTTATCAAGTTCAGATTCAGAGGAAGAATCTTTGTTCTAAATCATGAAAAAAGCTAAAGCTACTCTCAAAGAACATTATGATTTAGGTTTTAGAATATATTAGATTACAGACAGTCTCAAAATTAATTTATAACTAAAAAGACATGTATTGAATTAGAGAAACTAACAAGCTCACTATAAGAAAAAGAGGCTGTGTTTGAAGAACAGCATTACTGATTTAAAACTTGAAGTCAAACTAAAGGAACACAGCATTAGATGAGAAACACAAAGAATTTGGAAAAGCAAAAAAGAGAGAGATGAGATAAAAACTAACATTAAATAAGTTATCTAAATTCATCTAAATCTTTGAAATAATTAAGCTGGAAAGTCAAGTCATGACAATTAAAACACTGGACTAGGAAATAATCAGTGGTGTTTTTTTATTTATTTTCTTCTAATACAAGCTTCTCTAGCAGTAGAAATGCTTTGTGAATATCATCTGAATATGAAAGATTAGATAATAATAAGTCAAATCATGAATGGATATCATGCAGTTCCCCCACCTTTTACAGGGAATTTCATGCCTCGCAAACCTGATCTAACGTTTATGGATGAAATAGTTAAAAGTGTAAATTTGGATGTTACTACTGTTGTTACACCTAGTAATGTTAAGGCATTTTGAGACAAATCATGAGATCTCAAAATAAAAAACTAATGTGATGCAGCATAAAAAAAAAAAAAAAAAAAAAAAAAAAATAAAAAAAAAAAAATAGAACCAAAAAACCAGTTTAGGAAGAACAGCTTTTAACCTCCCAGTCAAAGATACTAGAATATTTGAGGATGAAAAGTGAGGTAGAAATTATACCTAAGGATAAAACTGATAGTACTAGCACTGAAAAAATAAAACTTGTTAACACTGCTAGGGAAACAGTAGAGATGATAGAAACATCTAAACAAAACAAACACTATCCTAGAGGGAATCAAAGAAACTGGAACAATCTAATGTCCCAAAGACTAGGAAGTGACTTTAAAATGATTAATAAAACTTGTTTTGTTTGTGGTAGTTTTGAGCATCTTCATTATGTGTGTGATAAAAAGGTTATAAGACCAGTGTGGAACAACTCAAGAAGGGTGAATCACAAAAATCTTGCTAATGAAATGACTCACCCTCACCCTAATAGAAGATTTGTTCCACAAGCAGTTTTAACCAGGTCTGGAAAAATTAATACTGCTGGTGCAAGTGTTAATACTGCTGGTACTAGAATTAATACTGTTGTTAGACCAGTTAATACTGCTCGCTCAAAACCAACTGTGAATCATCCAAGATCAATCTCAAATACTTACAAAAAGGGATATTCACAAGTCACAAGGCCATTTAACACAAACAAGAACAGTATTTTCAATAAAACAGTTAATACCGTCAGGGTAAAAGATACTACTGCTATCACACCCCGTAAATTCCCGGTTAGTATTCCGACCCACTGCGGTCATCTACTTTGAATTTTATACGTTACGTTTAAATCTGGCAGTTTACCGGGGAACTAAACTACGTAAAAACTGAAAAATGTCGTCGGACGCGTTCCGACATCGATTATAAATTAAATTAGGCTTAATATAAGATATTTTAGCTTTCCTGAGTGTTTTGTGATTTTTAATCACTTCCGATATTAATTTTAGGTCTTTATCCTTTAAATTGCGTTTTTCGCGTTTTTGACCAAACGGAACCCCAAAAACTCAAAATCTTTTCGTGTAAACTCAAGTTATCGTTTTTCTCGTGTCATACTACTAAAAATTTTGTTCACCCGCATTCCCATACATATAAAAGATGTTTAAAGACAAGCAAAACACTTATTGGTACTTGAAATTAAATCATCCTTGAACCACTAACTCAAAATTTGAAAATATTGCCATACTAGTGTAAGAAAGAGACATTTTTATATCCTAGCATCATGCAATCATGCAAGACTCTTACACATCACATGTTACTTACACACTTTGACTTCACATGAACCAAGACCAAGACATAAGGTAAGTTTATGAACCAAGATAACAAAAATTGAACCATAATGGTCCCTTGTGAACCTAGTCGGCCGAACCAAAGACCAAGCACACCTTTGGTGTGTGTTGGTCCCTTGTGTGCACCATCTCACCCTCCTAACCCTAGTCTTGGACTATAAATACCACACCATATCTCAACTTAGGGTTATACTTCCATTTACTAGCCTCAAAAATTTTCATTCTCCCTCCCCTTGTGTCTCTAGCTCACGGCACAACCCAAACACACAAACACTTCCATAACTTTTGATTTCTAGCAAGATCCAAGTATTCTAAGTTCATTCCTAGTTATATCTAAGGTAGATCCAAGTGTTGGTTGGTTATTTTTCAAAGATTTCAAGAATTATAAAGTTAGGGTTTTCAAGATTATTTGGGGTTTTTATAGATCTATAGTTTGTGGGTATAGATCTAGTGTTCTTGCTACTTGCTCTTCTTGATTTGTAAGTGTTCTTTAAATCTTTGTTGGTTTCATCTATGTTCTTTATAGATCTATGTTGTTCATAAAAGATCCATGTGTTTGTGTAAATTTTTACAAAAGAAATAAGTTAATATTTGTCATCTCTTATAAAATGGAAGTAAATATTGTTACCACTTTATGTTTATGTTTTATAATATGTTCTTGGTGAGATTGAGAGTTGATGAGAGTTGCAACAATAGATATTAGGGTGGATTAAGGTTTAGTTTTGTTGATTGGTTGTTGGTAAATAAATATTAGGGCTAGATTAGGCACTAATATGCGAGTTGGGTTGATTTTTGTGGCACTTTCGATAAAAATAGCTTGCTGTCCCGACTTTGTTTTGGGGTTTTGAATGACTTAAAAATGTTTTCATTAGACGTAAAAGTAGTTTTTGAAGAGCTTATTTCGAATAGATAATTTTTCATATACCACACTTTAAAATCGGACATAAAACGGCCAACTTATGGCCAAATGAAACTCGAAACATTTTTCGGCGAAAATGGAAATATTAATGACCAGATCAGCAGCTAAAACGGGCGATTCGGAGCCCTTCGGGTCCGAATCGGCTTAAGTATAAAACACGAAAGTTGTCCGGAATGAGATTTTACTATAATGTTGGCAACCGCTTAGCCTAAAAGTAAAAAACGAGAGACATTTTTACCACAAATCGGAAATATAGATTTTTAAGAAAAACTCTAAATAATGCTTGCTGATTGGAAAAGAAAAAGGGGGTTTCGGGCACTTTCGGACGATTTTGGATGTTTTAAATGCAAGCGAAACATATAGAAATGTTAGGTAATTAGTTAGAACAACTAGAAATGTCATGAAAGGTTAATTGAGATGACGACCTTAATAAAAATTAGGATTATTAAAAATGGTACGAATTGGACATTTAGGCGATTTAAACATAAGGATTAGGCGGTTTAGAATTGTTTAAGCGACTTGTAAAATATGGAAACTTAAGAAAATAGGGGACGCTATTAACGTCTTGAAACTAAAAAGTTTCCTAAAAAGGAAAGTATCTAAAAATAGTAACTCTTTGCAATTGCCGAGATTTAACTAAGACATGGTAAAGTTTCAAAGTCTTTTATTACTAAAACACAAACACACTTGGATGCTTTAAATGATGAACATGGATGCTTTACTTGTTTCTTTGATAAATGCTAAGTCATACCCATACTTCTCTTAGGTCACGCTAACCTTCCTTTACATCGTCATCCATTTGTTGTGTTTATCGCTTACCCTTGTTAAGTGATTCCATATCCCCCACATTTTTTACTGATTTGAACAAACGATTAACTAATGGGGAGAGAAACATTGATTCATTTAAATAGGCAAATTTCTTACGCGAATTTTACTTGTTTATGTGTGCCTAAGTATGCTTACAACCTACTACGCCCAACTCATCATTAACTGTTAGTTTATCTCGACGGAGGACCGTTTGAGGGAGCGCTGAGTGAATAAGATTAGATCAATGGGACTAATTAATCCCAATCCGCTTTGGTTCCACATAACGAAGAAACAAACGGATATATGTCATGTCGATTGTACATTAGGTGGTTTTGGTTTTGGGACACCGGATTAGGGCAGGAAATAGCTATGCAACAGGATGTAGCATACCCTGTTGATTAATTACTTTCAACAGTGTCAAGATGCTTAGTGCAACAGTAAATACTTTAATGTGATGTTGTATTCGATAATAGTAGTCACCTACGATTTGAATCTTGTGGTCCACTCTTGTATCAACTTAAACCTATGAATTCAACCAACATTATGATTGACGATTTCAACATGTTTTCTCAGGTTCTTAGCTTGGAATTGTTCTGTTGCTATGTGGAGTCTATGTGCTATGGACCTAATTCGCAAATTTCAAGACTTATCTATTATATTACTTTGTCATCCTTTAAAACTTGTTATGCTCCTCTACTTTTAACTTAAATTATTATGGGCTGTAACTTTGAATCTATTTTATTTTATGCAACGAGTAACTTTTAGTCAAACGTACCTATGATTAGTGGTCGCTTCTTATTGCTTGTGATCGGATTTGTTATGACGTCACGCCCTCAGACCCGGTATTCCGACTATGCCCATTTGGGGGTTACAGATTGGTAATCAGAGCCAAGGTTATAGAGAACCAGGTAGTTATACTAGGTCTGGGCTATAACCAGTATGTGATCCTATGTGCCTCTATTTGTGCTTACTTGTTTGACTATCCTTGCTGCATACAATATAATATGAGATTACTATATATACGAGGAGTATTACATATCGCCATATTTACCTTGCCAATCATATTTAGCATTTCTTTATCCTTGCAATGGATTCATAAAAAAGGAGATTTATATAAACTTTTGCTTGTGCAGATTATGGCAGCTTCAGCTATTTCTATTTCTTCTGATTCTTCGGATGAGAGTGTGGGATCACCGCCCTCTCGGGTTATTCTTTTTGGTGATATTCCTAATGTTATTCTCTACTTTTTGTGTTGCTCCAGAGACTTCTACTATTGCTCCTGTTATTTCCTCTGCCGCTCCTATGGTTAAGACGACTCTTGTCACTTCACCCACTAGATTGTATGGCTTGGTTCCCTATACTGGTTCTGATTTTGATTCACCAGATGAGATGACTTCACCAGAGCACATTTCTCCGCTACCAGCTATTTTACCATTCATATGCATCGATTCTTCTGAGGCTCCTGATTCTTCTGATGGACCACCACTGCAGGACCCTTATGTTGCTACCGAAGCTCGTTGGAGGAGAAGGTAACAACACGTACATCATCATCACATGATTTTCCAATTTCTCCTTGTACTGCCCTCCCGGATTCGTCGAATAGTCAACGACTCTTATCCGACCCGGGAAGGCTATTCCTTTTGGTCGACCTTACCGCACCCATCTTAACGGGCCCGCGTAAGTTGTTGACTGCAAGGAAAAGTTTTTTAGACCTTTACCAGCTCGCAGATAGCATTCGAGTATGCATACCTCGTTCTCCAGATCATCACTCATCTTCTTCCAGTTCATCTTCGGATTCTTCGCCAGTTCATTCTTTGGGTTTGGATGCGCCAGATCAGGCTCATTCGGGATCTTCGACTAGAGATGTATCACCCAGATTGTGTTACCCTCCGAGGAGAGCACCACGACGTAGTGAGGCATTTCGTCGTTGGTGTGCTGCTCCACTATCTACTTTGTATCCACCGACTACATCTGAGTCATCATCAGGAGATTCATCAGAGAGACCCATGCATTCATCTCCACATTCTGCAGGACCATCTCGTAAGAGATGTAGATCACCGGTTGATTCAGTACCTTTATCCATGCCCGTTACGGGATCCCTAGCTCCTACTCGTGCTGATCTCTCACCACCTCGTAAGAGGCTCAGAGATTCATATTCATCAGAGGCTGGCTTAGAGGAGGATGCCGAGGTTGGTCTTACAGGGACTGAGGCTGATATGGGGTTAGGTATTGGTGATGGGGATGAGATTGGAGATCATGTTGGGATTGACCATAGGGATGCCAGGGATGACATAGAGGAGTATGAGGCTGACGCCAGCACTGGAGGTACGGCCGAGGCAGGTATCGACCCTATAACTGCACCGTTAGTTGAGGAGGAGATTGTAGAGCCAGCTGGGGAGGATTCTTCTGACTCACCTAACACTAGGGATGGCATTGTTAGGTCAGTCGAGGATACGCCGGTTGACTTGAGTGATGCTGTGCGTGACTTT
>BQNB010024039.1:0-61157 GCA_026074375.1 Tanacetum coccineum
ATTAGATCAACCTTCTTTAACAATTCAAAATTGTTGTATGAAATGGAAGGTGCATCACCACATTTAAGGGTTAACGATTGATCATCATTCCTAAGAGTAATCTCTCCTTCATAAACATCGATTAAAGCATGAGCCGTCCTATCGCCCGAGTATTAATGGTACTCGAGGATCGGCTATAAAATCAAGAACAACAAAGTCGGCGGGAAAGTAAAATTTTCCTACTTTGACAAAAACATTTTCTGCTACACCGGTTGGTTTGGAAATTGTACGGTCGGCTAATTCTAATACCATTTTTGTTTCGGTTAGGCCTGAGAGTTGAAGCTTTTTCCAAATGGATAAAGGCATGAGATTGATACTAGCACCTAAATCGGCAAGGGCTAAGTAACTATCGAACTCTGAAAAATCACATGGAATGAGAAATCGACCGGGGTCACCTAGCTTTTCTGGAAGCTTTTTAAGGACAACCGCACTACAATTTTCATTCAACGGTGTTTTGGTTAATTCGATCAACTTGTCTTTGTTATTAAGCATCTTTTTGAACATCGGAGCAAACTTTGGCATATGAATGAGAGCATCCGCGAAACTTAGCTCAAAGTGAAGATTACGGAAGATTTCCATAAACTTGGAAGCTAGGATATCATCCTTTTCACGAATCTTTTGTTTTGCAAGTCTTGAGGGGTAAGGCAAATTAGGTTTGGCTTTGTTAGCAACGAAAGAAGGCTCTTCGATTGGTTCTTTGTCTTTGGTTTGTTCATGGATCAATGGAGGAGGTTGGATGTCTTCGGTGCTTGGTAGCTCCGTATCCTTTGTCACCTCACTTTCCTTTTCCACCACCGGCGGTGGAATCGGAGGTCCATCGTATGAAACACCACTACGAGTTGTAATTGCCTTGGCTTCATTTCTTGGGTTTGGAATGGTATTGCTTGGTAAAGAGCTTGAACTTTGGTTGGTATTGCCTAAATCATCAAACTTGGTACAAAGGCTTGTTAACAAACTTGTAACATTTGCCATTTGATTTTGCAATCCTTGATTTTGATTTTGCACATTCTTTAATATTGCATCGTTTGCTTTGACGTAGCTTTCAAAATCTGTTTTCAAAACACTATTTGTTGGAGGTTGGTAAGGTAAAACTTGATTGATTGGTGGTTGGTTGGTTGGTGTTTGGTATGGTGGAGCTTGATAAACTTGATTTTGGTTGTTTTGATGGTTTTGATGGTTTTGATTAAAGTCCTCCACGGTTTTGGTTGAAATTAGAATTGGTTCCTTGATATCGGTTTTGGTTGTTTTGGACATTCGGTTGATTGAAACCCGGTGGTCTCATTTGGCTTGCCAAATTGAAAGGTTGGTTTCTTTGGAGAAAATTTCCAACAGCTGCAGTTTGTTGAAATTGTTGGAGGTTGTCATGAAAAACAGGAAAATCAACTGGCTTTGTCCGGTTTGTTGAAATTGTTGATGTTGTCATGAAAAACAGGGAAAAATCAGTTCACCTCGAGTTTAACGGACTCAATGGTTAAAATTTGATTCGATCATTTTCTCACAAGTATCACATATTCCTTAACTGTTTTGACGGTGTGTGCGGGAGGTAGTAACGACTAAAGCTTCATTTATTCATCATTTGGGTTCATGTTGATAGTCATCTTATCCTCGAGAGACAGGGATATTTGTTGCATATATAGTAGGATTATTAGAAGTGAAGAATTAGAAAGTGGGCATCCGCGTCACTCTTGAATCATAGCAAGGACTTATGAATGTAAGATATTTGGACTTGCTTTCAATAATCGCTAAACCTTCTTGAGGCATCTTGTCAAAAAAATTACCCACCTGCTGCGGAAATCTATGGCAATCTTGATCGTTTGAATTCTATAGAATTGTTAACAAACTATCGTGTGGGTGTTTTAGTTCCGATAAAGCAATGGTGTAGGACAGTGACAAAGGTATAAGTCCTTTAAAAGTTACCTTGTGACTTCGTTAAAGGTTTAGTTGGGTTTTTGAAAACAAGAAATTGGTGATTTTGTTTCGGAGGTTAAGTTGTTTTTTATGGTGGGAAGATTGGTTTATATTTTTGAAAACAAAGTTCGTCCCATGTGAGAATTGATCTAGGAGGTTCCTTGTCTAACCAATCTCGGGCTTCACCG
Source organism: Tanacetum coccineum (assembly GCA_026074375.1). NCBI lineage: Eukaryota > Viridiplantae > Streptophyta > Magnoliopsida > Asterales > Asteraceae > Tanacetum > Tanacetum coccineum. Next base: position 2,136 of record BQNB010024039.1, read on the forward strand.
TCTAGAGAAAAAAGAAAAAGCAAAAGCTTTATCGAAGTGTTCGGAACTTCGGGATGTCTAAACGTTGAAGTGACCTTGTTAAAAAATCGAAGGTGATCTGTGGGGATTCTTGTCTACCGTAACTTATTGCTTTGCACAAGATTAAATTAAAGGTTGCTTAAGTCAAAACATTGTTAGCATTATCAGGTGGAACAACTATGCATCTTCATATCCCTCGATGGGAGCTTGTCAAAATTTGGTGCCATTGTTTCGATTGTCGGCCATTGGAACAACGTTTTGTCAACAATTGGTTCTACCGGAAGATTTTGTTGTTGTCGAAGTTCTTGAGATTGCGATACGATGTGCGCATACAATAAAAAAGTAAAAAACTAAAAATCAAGAAGCAAACATTACACTAATTTTTTTTTTAGAATTTTAACGGTTACACGAAAGAGACTCTTAAACCAAATAATCAACTACTTTCCGGTAGCTCTTGATAAATTCCTTTTTAAGGTGAGCCGTACTTGGTAGAGACACAAATGCAAGTGTTAATCTTTGATTCGATTTTGGGAACCAACAAGGTCATCCGGAAATTGAAATTGATAACACCCTCCGTTGGTGAATGTTATATTTTGGTATTTTTACCAATTGGTGATTTTTATTTCTTTAATTAAAAAGGAAGATTTTTTTTATATTTTTGATTTTTTTTTGATTTTTTTTTATCTTTTACTTATACTAGAAAGAAAAGGAAAATATTTTTTTTTTACTTTTTATATTTGATAATTTTTTTTGGATTTTTGAATTATAAAACAAAATTGAAACTTTCTAAATCGAAAGGATCTTCAAACCAAATCAACAAACATAAAACGTAGGAATCGTAAACACTAGTCCCCGGCAGCACGGACGACCAAAAGACTGATTGCAAATTTTACGTACCTATAAAATAAATAATAAAAAATACTTACTTAGGCTTAATTCCAACCTATTCACCTTTTAACTAAGGTAAAAAGTTTAGACTTACAGAAAATAATATAATATATATACTATACGTATGTTTAAATCCGGTAAGTTTGATAACAGGGTAGTTTCCCCAACGACTAGTGAAATTAGAAAACCGTTATAGTTCGGATTCTGATTTGAATATGAGAGAAAAGATATTTTGGATAAGCTATTACTATAATTAAGAAAGCAAACAATATGAACAATTAAGCAAGTAAACTAATTTTAATCCTTTAACAAAATGTAAACTAAAATTTTATAGTTAAAGAAAAAAAGTGCCTGAAAAATTATTAAAAATAAAACCCTAATTTTTTATCTTTTATAAAGTTTAATTAATCATGATTTAAACTTAACTCTAAAAACTATTAATTTAAAACTTTATAAAATACTAATTAAAAAACTAACTTGGGGACTAATGTGGGGTAATAAGACCTAAGAAACTAATGGGCTAAAACATTAAAAGGGCAAGATTATCTGGAAAACACCTAAACAGGAAAAATTACAAGATAATGGTTCCCTGAGGACTTACCCGACAACTAAAACTAAGTCCCAAATTTAAGCTCAAAATTCTAAAAGTGCTTATCACTAAAAACTTAAAAGAGCAAAGTTGGAGATTAAGCTATAATGAACAATTTTAATAAAAGAAACTTTTGCTGAAAATCAATAATAAGCTCAAAAAGACCTTCTAAATAAGTTGTTACAGAAACTAGGGGTTTGGGCTATGATTTACCAAAACAGCTATAATAAGCTCAAATTAAGCTTAATGTGAAAAAGGAAAAGAGTTCTAGGAAACTTATGAGATGCTTTACCTAAAAAAATGAAAGATAATTAGAGCTTAAGGAATTTTTGACTTACTGAAAATGAGGGAGAAGAACAAGCAAACTCAATATAAGGATTTTAGCACAAAATCCAAATGAGCTTTAAAAGCGTAAAAAAAACTTTACTAGACTCTTAAACTTTAAGGACTTATTAAACTACTTATAATTATCTATTAAGCTATAAAATCTAGAACCCATTAAGAAGTTATCACAAAATTAAGAAACCTGAAATTAATAAGTACTGTTTTTGCTTTTTTAACTTTTTTGACAGCAAAAAGTAAGCATATGTAAATAAGCTAGAAAATGTAATTTTAAGACTTATTCTATTTTATAGCTATAACTTATCTATAAGATGCTAAAAGATAAGCTTTTAAATCCTAAAATTGATGTCTTAAATTAGGGCTTAAGACTCAACAGTACTAACTTTTGTTAGTACTGCTAGTGTAAAGTATCAGCAGTACTAACTTTTGTAAGTACTGCTGGTACAATTGGCAGCTAATTGAAACTTGGGAAAGCAGCTAGGAAAAATGCTATCTAAGATTAAATCTATAATCAAGCTATAACTAGACTTATTCCTACTTGAATCTAAGCACCTATATTTATTTAAACTTAATAAAAAGTTAATCTACAAAAAAGTGGCAGTACAAAACTATAAACAGCGTAGTACTATCCTCTTGTTTAAGTGCTGGTGTCACTTTGCACATAGTGCACACTATGTGCAAGTTTCTTAAGGGAATACCTGCACTTTAAATACACTCTAATAGAGTGTTGTTATAAACTAAATGCATGCATAATCCAAGCCTAAGGGCTATGGATCAATTTTGACACAATAAAAACCCTAAGCAACAAGCTCCCCTGGTTGCTGAACACTTATTGATAAGCCATTCTTTTGAAATTTTGAGTTCTAACTTATAAAAACTAATTTTAAATGAAAACTTAGCTGTCTTGAGCAAATAGCACAAGTGAAATTGACTTTTAGATGTCAAAGTGAACTAAGCCAAACACCACTAAGACATTTATGATTAAGCTACTACTTTGAAATCTAGTAAACAAATGCTTAATACCAGACAATTAACAGATTAAAACTACTTTAATAAGCATGACTTAACAACTAAATAAGCAATAATCTAAGTCTTAAGCTTATTTTACTATATTTTTGGTTTTTTAGAGGTTTTTAAGACAATTATATGAAAATCAAAGATCTAAAACTAATTGAATCAAAAAAACAGTTAAGCAAACTATTGATATTAAGCTTAAAATTTTTTTTTTTTTTACTAAAAATAATCCCTAATAAGCAAGGAGAATATGCAAAATAAGAGATTCCTAATTATAGAAGCAAAGATATCATTATTTAAGCTAGAATTAAAGGAAAATTGAAAGAGAAACTTACAAACTCCTTAGCTATACAAGTGGACCAATAAAGACAGCTACCAAGCTCCCTAGCTTATTAGAGAAGCTAAGTAAAGTCCTTTGGGATCTCTTCCAGTTAAGATCCCCTTCCAAAAAGCTTAAATCCAAAATAGGTCCATGATAAATGTTAAGTTTAAAATGATTTAAGGTTTAAGTAAGATTAAATATGAATTCAATCAACTCTTTTATGATTATAGATGAAAGAGGATTAAAGGAGCTAATTTAGCTTATTGAGACATTTTGGCTTATTAAGACAGCTTTTGAATAACAAGAAAAGAGAGCTTATGAATGATTTAACTATATTTTCATTAATATAAAAGTTATGATTACATTAATTGGAAGGACGTTTACAAAACTTTATTTTAAGAAAATTACATTTAAGAAAAATACGAAATTTAAGCTAGACTAAATTACTAAAAAAAAACTAGATATCGTGTGTGTGAGAAGTGAGGCCTATTTATAGGTCCTGAAAGAAGCTTCTAGGATCTCTTGCCCTGCTCTCCAATCTTTCAATCTCAACCAATCATTTCTTCAATCATCCAAGCATCAATTGTGGCCGTTTGATCAAATTGTGGACACCTGAAGATTGCCAGCGTGTCATTCCATTGATGTGACATTTGTGTTTCTTTTGTGAGTAGTTTAGTGTAAAATCTATCCTTTACTTGTGCTTTTCTCTCAACAACGTGGCATTCTTTCTTTGGGATTGGACCAATCAGAGATGGGGGTGACATTTCTTTACTGCCAAGGAGTAACTTGGACACTTAAATTGGCTCATGAATTTACCTTAGCACCCTTTAATTTGGAAAAACCCTTTGATTTACCTGTTTGGTGAAACGGGGGAGACGGGTGAATAGTAAAAAGGGTTGGCGCCTTTTTTTTAGACAGTTAAAACTATTGGACTTTGGGGAGTTTGCACATTTGGTCCCTTTCATTCCTTTCTTCATTTCTAGTTATAAATAACTTTGGGAAAGTGCAAGTTTGGCCCTTGGAGTTGTTATAAAAGGACATGGGCTAGGGTTTTGGGATTTGTTGACTTTTATTGACCAGATTTGACTGAGGCTTTGACTGATTTTGACTGAGGCTTGGCTTTTCTGGCTTCGGCTTTGAACTCTTTTGATTCTCGTGTCCGTGCTTGCTTGTTTTTGACTGTTTTCTTGCGATTTTTTGACTTATCCATACCTGCACACACAAAACACAAATACAAGCATATGTTTGCCATTTTTGGTCTGTTTTTGGGTTTAATTGGGTTATTTTAGGTACAAACGGATATGTGTATTCTACACTTATCAAAGACGATAATCAATCGATTAGTTTGTTGTGTTAGATAAGATAATCGTTAGTCAAAGAAAGAGAAAAAATAGATCGAAGCTAAACACACACTATGTGTGTGAATTAAAAGAGACGGTTACTAAAAAAATTGCTTTTATATTGGACAAAATAGCCCTTGTAGTGCAAATTGAGAATTTAATCTCATTCGTTGGATCATATAAAGATGGAGGGTGGAGATGAGTCCCCCTATCCAAATGAACTTAAATCTTTTACATATAGTTAAGTGTAAATTTATAACTTTCTATATTATTTAAGAACTTTAAAAAATAAGCAAATAACTTTTTAAACTTTATACCCCTAAACTTTATATTTTAAATATATAACATATATGTTGTTTTAAGAATAATGCATCATATATATATGCACGAGATTATTAATACTAAAATGAAAGTACGATTTATTGTGTATGTAAATATAAAACACGATGTTTTACATATACGAACAACTCATGTTTTTTCCTCTTTATGAGCTTTAGTAAGAATATTTCCAAAAAAATTCTTTTTACTATATGCGTTTAATAAGGACTCACTGTTATTCCATTTTATAATTTTAACTCATGCGTACACGAGTTTGAATATTAAATACGGCTAAATTATTATGAACATAAATATAAATATCAAATGTAAGCATAGGTTAACAACGACTCATGTAATTCTTATTTAAAGTTTATATAAAGATATCCGGAAAAACATTTTTAAAAAACTATATTTATTAACTTTATCAACGCTCATCATGTGTTATTAAACTCGCATATTGTGTACAACATCATATTAATAGTTAAATTCAAACAACAATATCAACCCCAACATTTATGTCGGTTAAACAAAGTTAAATCTTTCATCCAACAAAAATCTTTACAAAATATAAATCGATATTAATACATAATGAAATTTTTTATGAAAAACCCGTGCATAATTGTTAATTGTACTTATATCACAATACAAAATATTAAACACTTGCAAATTTTTATATGTTCGTAATATTAAACTGAAAATTTAAAATAAATTTCACTTACATGTAAACCTCGTGCGTGCACGGGACTTATAACAACAACAATACCCAATCCCGTCACAGCAGGGTATGAGGGAGGTGAGATGTAGACAGATCATACCCCTACCATTGGAAAAACCCGCGGGTAAGGAGACGGCTTCCGAGTAGACCTCCAGCTAAAAGATAGAAAAAGAAAGCAACAAAACACCAAAATAATTTATTTATTTATTTATTTATTTATTATTATTATTTATTTATTTAATTTTTTTAGCATGGTAAAGAGAGGACACAAGGCAAGAGAAGACAAGGAAGCAAAATTCATATGATAATCACATGAAACATATAGTAGGCAAAACACATGGCAAGTTAAGCGAAGCATAAAAGAAAATGAACATCAAAAGAAACCAAACAAGCATAAGACCCACGGAAGCAGAAGAAGCAAAAGCGAGCAGGAAAAATCAAGTACAACAAGGTCTGAGTAACACACAATAAGGCATACAAAAGCAAGGAAGCACATAGAGCCGCAAAGCAAAGACCTAAAAACTTATAGGGCAAAAAGGAGGCGAACCACACAAGGAATAGAAGAGCCAAAACATGCAAAAGACAAAAGGGGAAGGGGCGCATATATGAAAAAAATAAACATAGCACAACAAGGCAAGAACTAACATGGCATATAAAAAGCATACCAAAACCAGTACAGGAAGTAGGTCAAAGAAAGCTAAAAAAAGTCCTAGAGTCAGCAACAAGCGGTGGCGACAGACTACGGGTACCGCGACTGTGCGGCAATGAGAGAGCGGTTAGGGCCGGTATGGATTTTGTACAGGGCTGACGTATTCGGAAAATGGTATTTGAACGGTCAAAATGTAGTATTTGAGTTGACTATCGCTTCTTTCTAAACACCAGCTAGTATTGGTTTCGAGGAGCTCGCCATGAGGGGACGCGCAAAGGTTTTCGCGGGACCCCAAAAAGTCCTAAGAGAGCAACAAAGAACGAAAAAGTATAAAGCACGGGAAACACAACATATAGCACATACCAACGCAAACGGGACACGCGAAGAACTAAACGCACCTAGGCAAGAAAAGGGAAACAAAACCAAGAGCCTCTAAACCTACCATCTAACCCCTAACCTAATTTGATCCATCCACTTAAACCTATCAAAACTAAGCGGGTAAAAAGGAGCCAAACATGAAAAGAACCAAAAGACACAAAGCAAGAAAAGGAAAGCAAGCAAGGAAGACGGAACGAGAATCAACCAAAAAGGCATCAAACCAATAAAAAGGAGAAAACAAGAAAAAAAGAACAAAAGGTAAACCACGCAATGCAACAAAAGAACCAAACAAGCATAGAGCACACAGAGCAGAGGATGCAAAACGAGCGAGCAAACAAAAACACCAAGGCAAGAATCTACGTAAAGGCACCCAAGAACAAGGAAAGCACAAACAAAGAGGCACACAACTCAACCTAGAGAGGAAACGGTTCAATAATAAATAAACTCAAAGGACTACTACGCTACCCACTCTCTCGCTCGCTCTAATTCTATCTTCTTGCAGCTCGTTCCTATCAAAGGTCATGTCCTAGGGACTTATAACTAGTTAAGAATAAATGTCACAAAGTATAAATCAATTAACAAACAATCTTGCTTAAACTTTAATATTTGATTGGTAGAACACTATGAGTCATTTTATATGTGAACTTTCTCACTAAAAAGAGTGTTGAGTACACTACTTTCAACCGGTGCCAAGTTTATAATGAAATGGGCCAGCAAAAAATATCACAACTCAAACATGACTCATCTTCTATGGCCCCACCTTGATCCTTCTAAACCAACCATAACACGACTTAAGTGCAAAATGGAAACATTATATGCCATTAAGTGAGTTCTGTTAGGGTTTGGTTGGGGTATTAATGTGTTTTTTAGTTGGGGGTACACATAGCTTTAGGGATATGTGTTTGTGTGTTTTCGGAGAGCTCCAAAGTTTTGATAATAAACTATGCAGGTTGGAGGTGGAAGGTGTAACGAGCACGTTGATCGAGCAGTTGGAAACAAGTTGTCTTGTATTAGGCAACTATTAAGGGCGAAACTACAAGATCCCAATGTAGCCTGTTTTAACACGTCACTCTCTTCTTACATATCTTTCATCCATGTCTTTTTTTAGCCCTCTCTAAATTGTTTGCATATACTATTGATAGAAATCTTTCTTGAGATTTTTTTGGTTGGTGGTAAAGAAACTAAACTAGCGGTTGTGGTTTGTACCCATGTATGGGCTAGGTCATAAACTAAGGTCAGTTTCTTATTTTATAGCTTTGTATAAGTTTTATGATATTTTAAGTATGTAAGATTTTGGGCCAGCAAAAAATATCACAACTCAAACATGACATCTTAATGGCCCAACTAAGAACCTACTAAACCAACCAACACGACATTAAGTGCAAAATGACCACATTACTAGCCATTAAGTGAGTTCGTTAGGGTTTAGTGGGGTTTAATGTGTTATTAGTTGGGCCACATAGCATTGGATATGTGTTTGTTGTGTTTTTGAGGCCAAGTTTGATATAAACTATGCGGTTGGAGGTGGAAGTGTAACGAGCAAGTTGATCGGCCGTTGGAACACAAGTCTTCTTTAATAGGCAAACTAAGGGCGACAACTACAAAACCAATGTAGCCATTTTAACACGTAACTCTCTCTTACATATCTTTCTTCCATGTCTTTCTCCCTCTCTAAATGTTTGCATATACTAAAGAAGAAACATTTTGAGATTTTTGGTGGTGTTAAAGAAACTAAACTAGCGGTTGTATCATTTATGCTAGGTCATAAACTAAGGTCAGTTTCTTATTTTATAGCTTTGTATAAGTTTTATGATATTTTAAGTATGTAAGATTTTAGAAATGGTGTATTGCATGTAGTGTTTGAAACTGTTTCTAGTTTTTTACCTAATTTTGTTCATTTGTTGCAGGTTGGAGCTTCGACTTATTGATAACATCAAATATTTAATACTTTTTGGTGGCAAAATACCCTCTAAAATACCTGCAAATGTTTCACTAACACTCGAAAACGAGATATTTTCTATTGTTTTGTAGTTTTCAGGTGAAATATAGGAAAGCGACAAGAAACAAAGGAAAAATGACTTAAAGTGTAAATTTTGAAGAGTGTTACGGTGTAACACCAAAAATGGTTACGCCATAACATAAATTAAGCAAGTACGAAGATCAAGGAAGACTTTACGGCATAACAACATATCTAGTAACGCCGTAACCCTATATTTGGAAGAAAATCTCGTCAAAGTTATAGTTACAGCGTAACACCTTATCCAGTTACGCCGTAACCATGAAGATCCACAAATATGGAATGAAGATCACGTACATATGGAAGTTATATGAAGGTTACGACGTAACACCATATCTGGTTACACCGTAACAGCTGCTTAATTATGGAATGTCGTGTAAGTTGGTTACGGTGTAACACCTTTATTGGTTAAGCCGTAACAGCTTCGATATCTATAAATAGAGATCTCATTCCTGACATCACTTCCTTCACAGCCAATTGGAGAGGCGACAAAGGCTTCCAACCTTCGAAGAATTCCACCTGGAGTCCAAGGGAGATCACACTTTACTTACTTTTTGTATTTAATCGTTCAAAATACAAATACTGTAAGAATTATGAGTTTTCAATATATGATTTCTTCTATCTCTTACTGTTTTTTCCGTTACCATGAACGGCTGAGCACTTAAAGTGCTAGCCTAGTTATGAATTTACTTTTGTTATGATTGTTTCCTATTAGATTATGGTTTCATTAGATATTCCACTACTACAAAATGAGCTTAAGCCAACACTTTTGAAGCAACACTTATTAAATGTGTTGCTTTTTTGACAACATTATTTATAATGCAACATTTTTAGAATAAGTGTTGCATTTTAAGAATTGATGCAACACTTTATTTTGAAGTGTTGTATATTGAAATGCTAGTGCAACACTTTCAAATTGTGTTGCATATACAAAAACTTAAACGCAACATTTAGCATAAAACGTTGCAAATCTATAAAAAAAATATGCAACATCGTTTTAACTCGTTGTCTCTGTCAAGATAGGGAGGTAAAAGGACACCTAGTTTAGAGGGTTGTATGTTTTCATTATTTTAATTGGTACCTACATAGACATATGATACAACGGAAGCTCGAGAAACATAATTTGCGAGCGTTAGATAGTTTTTGTTAGTTATAGGCTTATGGCATTCAATTTCTATATGAGTTTTGCTTGATTTGCTTTTTTCTCTAATGTGCTTGTAAATTTCTAACCTAAATATTCATTTCAACATCAAATGTGAAAAAAATGGCGCCATAATATCATGGAGTCCCTCCCATTTTGAAATTTAATAATTAGAACCCAAGCAATACCATACGTGGCTAAGTTGTTGGCGCCACATTTTCTACATGTTCCCTCCATATTCCCTATTTATTGCCATACCACTTTAATATAACCACGTTTAGTTGAATATGTATAATTAAAAGGGTATAATCATCATATAATTCATTTAAGAAAAGAAAACATTAACGCATTTTAGCAACAAAAAAAGTTGAATCTTTAAATATAATTCAATTGGATCAAAGTAACATCTTTCGTTTTGTCATGTTTTTTAAGTTTTTTAGAACGGCAGTTTTTTTCACAACCTACATTACGTATCTCACAAATTTTACCGTACGTGTCTCCAACAAGACTTAAACCCACAACCTTTAGGTTGAAAGGCCACTCACATTCCGCCAGACCGAGATAACTTTGGTGTCATGTTTTTTAATTGACTAATTAAAACTGAAACGCCTTGGGTGACTTTATGACAAAATGACTTGTGACTATCACATTGACATGTTTGCGTTTTTAAGTTCAATTTACTATAGGTGCAAATAACCTTGAAACGGCCACGACAAACTCTTAAAATTGAAAGACCTTACATGTTTTTATTTTGTATGATGGGTTCAAACCCCGTACATCGATAGGCAATAAGATCAGAAACCATGGTTAAAAAAAATTGTCATATTAAGCAACAAGTGTCTCAATTGTGCAACAATATAATAATTATAAAAAATCAATAATTGAAGAAATAATTATAAAACTTTGGAGGTTAAATATTAAATAACAATTTGATTTTGCACGATATATTTACATTAAGCTCAAAAATTTTCTTGTTAATGTTAGACGATTTCGTCATATTTGACTAGTTTACCTCACTATTCCATAACGGTTAATTCCTCGAACTATCCTTACCACATTACAACAATTAGGAACTGTGCCTAAGGGATTGTAAAGCTTGCTTTGGAAACCACACATCACTGCAAAATTCTTGCATAGAACAAGCTGAAAGTACTCAAAACCGAGAGGATGACCAGTTCGTAGGCCAACTAATGGTGTAGCGACGGTCTAATCACGAATAAGATCCATTAGCACAAAACACATGCTTCCCAAAGTCGGAACAATCTTCAAGATAAGCTAGATTTGGGTATGACACAAATAGTTATAGAGGTATTAGCGTCATTCAGAAGGAACATATAAACCAGCGTACCCGTAGAACGGTGCAGACAATGACTACTTTTTCTTTTTTTCTTTACGCTAGCGCAAGCCAAGTTTCTTCAACATTGACATGGGTAGGCGATCGTGTAGTGGCGCCACCTTGGCGCGGGTGCACATGGGTTTGTGTTGGATCCAATCCATTCCACCGCTTACTCTAATTTTTGGTTGTCCGAACATATATAAAGGGCAAAAATTATAGGCGTGATCATGGTTATAATCCATTAATTTTGATGAAAAGTTGTTGCGTCACAAGAATTATGGATATGGCATGCTTTCTTTGGTGTTTATGGAGCGAACAACGACATCAACGTTATACATCCATCACCATTATTCGACGATCTAAAAGACGAATATGCACGAGAGGCTCAATTTGTGGCTAACGGCGTACGCATGGGGATATTAGCTTGTTGATGGGATATATCCATAATGGGTGACACTTGTTAAGTCGATTTCAAATCTAGTAGATGATTACACAAGCAAATACGGTATACGCAAATGCATGAAGCGGCAAGGAACGACGTGGAACGGGCGTTTGATGTTCTCAAGAAAAAAAGGGCTATATTAGTCAATCCCACACGATTGACGCGTTTGGAAAGAATAAGGAATATGATGCATATGCATCATATTTCATAATATGATTCGAAAACAAAAGGGAACGCGATATCTCCCGATCAGCATCCAGATAAACCACATCAACCAGCCGACCTTCTACGATCCTAGGAATAAACGCTACGAGTTATGAAAACCTTCGTGCCGATTTGGTCGAACACATTTCTCGTGAAGTTTAATTTCAGTTTTTAATCTTTATGATGTTTTTTTAATGTAATGTTTTTATTTTTGAACAAAAAGTTTAATTAATGTTTTGGAAATTGAGTTAAAAGGTGAGGGGAGTGATGACTATTGGGTGAAAGGTGACATGTTTGGTGATGTGCTTAATGGTAATGTGACACTGAGGTAAAATATGGAAGGTGACCATTGTATCTAGAGGTGTTAAAAACCCGACGCGGACCCGATTAAGGCCATTCAAGTTAGGTTACTTGCGTCAGAATTTTTATTCGGGCTAATCTGAATAACTAGAATATTAAGGGTCGAGTACTAGGTTGAAAATGTGTAGGTGACTCGGGTTCGGGTCAATCTAGTTGACCTAAATAAGGATTTTTATTTTTTATTTTTTTGAATATAAATTTAAACAAAATTCTCTTTAAATGCCAAAACATTCTCAATTTTATTACATTCGCTCATATTCGGGTTAATACGGATCCGAATGGACATGATCCGAGTTGACCCGATCCGAATTGACCCGAACCCGGTAACTCGAATTCAAATAGGTCGGGTTCAGATATAAAATTTATAGCCTTGATCCGACTTTGATCCAACCCGTATCGACCCAAACCCGACCTACCTTACCTGACTGACATGCCTAATTGTGTCTAGTGTATTTCGATATGCGTGTCGTGATCCAAACTTCCTCTTCCCATGTATTCTCACCCAATTCCCAAATATCTATTAGATTGACATGTTTGCGATTTACTATAGGTGCAAACAACCCTGAAACGGCCGCAACAAACTTTTAAAATTGAAAGGTTTTACATGCTTTTAGTTTTATGATAGGTTCAAACCCATACATCAAATGTGTAGGTGACTCGGGTTCGGGTCGATTCAATTGACTTGAATAAGGATTTTTTTTAATTATTTTTAATATAATTTTTAAAAAATTTCTATTTAAATGACTAAAAATATGCAATTTTATTATATTTTACTCACATTTTGGTTGATATGGATCCGAATGGAGTCGACTCGAACTGACCCGAACTCGAGTAACCCGAATTCAAACAGGCCACGTTTAGATATGAAATTCTCAGTCCCGGCCGGACTTTGATCCAACCCGAATTGACCCAAACCCAATCGACCATACCCATTGTGTCTAGTGTATTACGATAATCGTGCCGTGATCCAAAACTTCCTATTCCCGTGTACTCTCACCCAATTTCCAAAAAATCTAACCACTCCCTTTCTTTCAAATCCGTCTTGAAAACCGTAAACTCACTTCCTCACTTCCCGCGGGAGCTAATGGGTTACTGAGAAGTCTTAAAGTCGTTGGTTGAGATGCAAAAGAGAGTGAAGAGGATCGTGAATAGAAGAAGCTTGAGCAAGCACAAGATCATGAAAGATAAAGGCTTGAATTAGAAGCAATGCCCAAATAAAGTGACGACTAATGAGACAAGTCAGTGGAAGATGTGGTGCAGAAGCATACATAAAAATCACCAACATATACCATGTTTGGTAAAAGGTATGAATTCATCACTCGTATTTTATTTAATACTAGATGTTGCAATAGTATTATGAGTAACTTGGATATGTAGTGTTAGTTTAGATTTGGCAAACCCCGTGAATTAGTCGGCCAAAATGTCGAAAACCATGGTTACCCAAAAAAAATAGTTTAGATTTGGCAACTCGAACTAATTTATGAATTTCGCTATCCGGATGAAATTAGTCGTATATTTGTTTGAACGTCAGTTATATTAATATTGTCCAATGATAATACGAAACAATAGATGATATTACATGGTGATAGATAATAATAGTTTCACAACGCGCTATCCCCATAAGCTGAAGTAACTCCAATTACGAAAATATGTAACTAATATCTAGTTCCTAGTAATGTAGTATTTGAGCTCGACAAAAACACAAACTAGCTTATCCCCACTTATGTGTACACACAACTATATCGAGTATTAATGAGCATATCACCACACCCAAACCTGACCACATAGACATGAACTCGTTTTGACCTAAATATGAACAAACATATTACATAACCAAACCTAACAGTAACCTCCCACTGTCTGTAACTTTCAGCAAACAAAAGGTTTTAAGTATAATATGGTTTATGTTGCTGCAACTATTAACAATAATGAAAACAGAAGATACCCGATATCTACTCTTCATGATAATATGTTTTACATTCTCCTGATTGTTGAATTTTAACTTTGGTGATGCTATAAGGTTTAGTGATTCATCTTTGTGTTGTTGTACATTTATAAGAGTTAATATTTCTAATAACTGAATAAATGGTAGCTAGTCTTTATTCCATAGTTTAAAGAAAAACCAATTGTATATCATCTTCATGTGTAGTAGGCGACGTCGTATTGGCCTGCTTCAAGCTGTGAGTGGAGAATTGCAAAGAAGATATCAAGAGATTTCTAGGATCGTAATTAGATAAACTTTTTACCCGACAATGTATGTTAGTGATTTTACATGGGATAAATTTGTCACACTACGACATTATTTTATTGTATATTGTTATTATTATGATGTGTGAAATTTATCAACGTATATATTGTGTTTTATGAAACAAAAGTGTTACAAATTAATTTATAAAGTGTTGCAAATATACATCGTATAAAACAACATAAAGTGTCACACATGGTACATTAAAATGTTGCCTACTTCATAATGACAAATGAAAAAGTGATGCATCTGGATACAAAAGGTGCTGCATTTTGATCCTAAGAGTGTTGTACTTGATGTAAAAAATGTTGCAATTGAGTATACGAGTGTTGCTCTTGAGTCTATAAAGTGTCGTGTTTGAGTTTAAAAAGTGTTGCATATTAAAGTATTGCACTTGCTAAAAATGGGCAACACTTTCAAAAAGAGTCACATTATCCATATACCTAAGGCAACGTTACATAAAGCAGCACTTGATAACGTGTTACATTAGCCATAAGGCAACATTTTATTAACATAATAAAACACTTAAGGAGTGTTGCCTTCGTTTCATTTTGTTGTTCCTTGACTATTGTGTAACTCTGGGTTTTGGTAGTACGGGTGGTTTGGACCTAGCTTGCCCCATTAATAGATTATCTTGTCATGATGGGATCCAATGGGTACTAGGGATGATCACTAACTCCTTACCTGGTGTAGGAACTGACCAGTCACCGCACTTATCACTCAATACTTAAAAAGCACAGAAACTCTTTCAGAGGGGGTTAATAACCTTTATAGGTTATTAGATATGTTTTGGGAATAGTTGGGATTAATCCCTACAACATTGATAACCTACCTCCCAGATGATTCGGGACTGATTCGGAATCGCAAGGAGTATAGGATAGACTGTATATGCACATTCAAGTCTATCGACCTTAGAAACCAGTAATGAAACCATAGTTTGACATTGCACAGGAAATTGTCTTCATAACAATAGTAATGAAGTAACTACGAGTTAGCACGTTTTCTCTCTTGATATCTCCTATCCTTTTACTTTCAGTTATTTATTTATTGTTCTTTTAATTTCAATTTAAATCAAAAACCATTTTCAAAACGTGACACTTCAAATTAAAACTAATTACAACTTAGCTCTTGGGACGACCTCGGATTTACCATTCTATACTACCCACGATCGGGTTCTCTGCCCGTTAGTGCGTCGTTAGGTAGATCGAGTTTTATAAATTTAAAACTTGAATAAAATATATTTTAAACAGAAAGATGATATGCTTCAAGTTTTTGGCGCGCTGGTTGTGTGTGGAGCTATGCAATATTATATGTAGTATAGTTTGAACTAGCGCTTGCTATTAATGTCTTTTTCTCACCTCTTTTATTCTCTAGGAAACATCATGGATGGGGTTGACATTGAAGATCTCACCATTGAACAGTATCTTAGGCTCACACAAGAAAATCAGACACCAAAAAAGATTGAAGATATGACTTTCGCCGAGTACGTGGAATACGAGAAGAAGATGAATGAGAACCACATCAGCAATACTAAATCATATCTTCCTACCTATTTCAGCAAAAGCGCACCAACCCATGACCAAATCCAGGAATTTGCTCACTACTTTGGTCCTAACCAACCAGGCGCCGAGTCCAATTGTGATTCGGAAGATATGAAGGAAGAGGTTGAATACATGACCGACGATGAAGTAGTCATGGGTGAGCAAGAGGAAAGTAACCATGGGTATACTCAGAACATCCAACACTTTGAAGAAAAGGATGATGTTGACAAATGGTTGAACGCTGAAATAACAAAACACATGAGTATGCAGGGAGTGGAAAATACGGAGGATGCCTTAATTAAGTCCATCAAAAAGGAGATGAAAGATGATATCATGAAAAAGCAAATTGAAGCCTCGACAGCTAGCATAGGTAATGAAACATCTTCCATCGCCAGTAATTAAGTAGACACTGATGACGACAACACTTCCACTACCGCATCTTGTTTGCTACCCAAGGAACTAAGCCCATGAAGTTTTCTTCTTCCTTTTAATATTAATAACCATAGTCTTTATGCTACTACCACATTAGATGCTAAGGACAATGTCATGCCACAAAGAGTTTATGAATATCTAGGTTTAGATAAACTCAGAGGTACGAGCACCTTAGAAAATACGACAGGAACTAATGAGCCCTTAGGAAATATCAATATCTTGGTGAAATTTAGGAAGTTAGAATTTCTGTGTAATTTTGTTATAAAAATAGATGAAGATGTTATAATCTTAGGAAGATCATCCTCGAATCAACTCGTGCCTAAATCAATGTCTTCAACGAAGAAATTTCATTTGAAATAGGCAGTGAAAAAATTAAATTCAACATAGATTCTTACCAAGGCATCGAGAAAATTTGCATGGTAAGCATTGGACAAAAGGAAGAAACCTTTAATCCTCTTGAAATAGGAATAGACCTATTCTCGTATGAATCTCCTGCATGCTTATAATTTGAACAAAGAACTAGTTCCTATGGTACTACTAAACCACATGATGAAATAGCAGGACCTGATAGTCTTTCACCTGATAGAAGAGGATTAGTTAAGAGATGGCATGTATGCGAGCCCATTCATAGTAAACCTAAAAAAATTATGATGAAAAGTGGTAGAAATTAATTAGGATGAGGTGCCAACATGTGACCCTAACTTAAAATTCTGCTTTGGATATACTGAAAGTCTTAAGTTTAAACCGAGCAGGGACACTTATGCAAGGAGATGTTTTCGCGATCATGAAAGACGAGCCATGAAAGGGAGTTACATGGGATTTGTTGACTTTCTTCAAGTACGTTATGGACAACAAAAAATCAATGATACAACAAGGGAACGAAGGTATTACGAATGGGTAGCCTAAAACTATGAGTATAGTAAACATCGCACCCTTACATCAACAACCTTGAATGATCATTACCCTTACAATACAAACAATCCAATACCAACACCATAGGGACATCATGAACAAGGAGAAAATAAGGTGCAACCTATAAGGCCACGTCCATTGTAGCAAGTTATTCAATTGAGTAATGTCTAAAAAAACAGGATATAGGGCCATAACACCTACAAGAATCCGACCGCGAGAGTTTATATTCAACGAGGTGGATTCATGATAGTTACTATGTTAAGGTAAGAATATGCCCGAAAGGATATAGGTAACCGCATAATCTAGGAGATTTGACAGAATATAACATGGTGTTCAATAACGTGATTGAACATTTATCCAATGGGGTCCATTTTTAAGAATGGAAAGAAAGGTTATGACCTGGACGATGCACTGAGTACAAAAGTGGATTTGGTCCCCAACATGGCTGTATATTAAACGGCCATAACAGTTAGATATTTATTTGACTAAATGTACCAGTGATAAAATTAAACTGCCACACATAAACTCAATTTTGTGTTCCATTTTAGAATTCATTGTCACACATTTGAATATTTATTGACTAGACTACCTGTAATTATTTGTTGCGATTATTTATGTCACTTATAATTTGGGACATGTGACGATAACCAAAATAATTTTGAAACCATTAGTCACACTATATATTTACATATGTGACAAATATATTCACAAAACAATTGAAACAATGAGACCAAAATCCATATCAAGCACATGAAGTAATTGTGGTAATGTGGCTAAATCATATAGTACAAGTTTGTCACACATGATTTAAAAGTGTATGCTATTTTGTTGTTGAATAGTTAGACCAATATGAATTTGAAATCGTGTGACAACATGAAAAGTAAGTTTTGAAGTCATTAGTCACGATATAACATTAAAAAGTGACAAATAATGTCACACACTTGAATAGTGAGACCAAACATGTCATATATGGTCACACAAAACCATAGACATACAATGATAGTGAACCAAAATTAAATACATATGGCCACTAAGTTAATATGTGTGTCCTAAAGATTATTGTTGTCTTTGCTTGCCAAAACCTAATGTGTTATATCACATTTAATGTAGCATGATCATGTGACTAACTGCTTTACAATAGTCCACAGCATATCACAAATGTGTATCTAAAATTATGTTTAAGGCACATTAAAAGGGTATTATATTGACCAATACATTCAAAATAGTCACATTATTAAATATCATGTGACTATTATTTACAGCAAAATGTGAACTAGCATTTAACATTAACCTTGAATTAGTCACATTGATGTTTATGCGACCTAAATTCAAGATGTTATATATGGTCCACATGCAGTAATTTATTTAGGTGTCTAAATCAAGAGTCATATTTTATCACACCTTATTTAAGTGTAGTTACATCGATTACATATGGTCCACACATTTCCTGAAAACATATGTAATTTTGAGTGGGTTAGATATGGATTTTATAGTCTAAACTAGGTTTGAGTTCTAATTTGATATTAACTTGGCATTGAAAGTTGAGTTCAGACTATTATTAAGTCAATTTGATGTTTGAACCCAAATCCTAATCGAATCCCTTCGCTTGAAAAGATATGTTACCTTTTGATAAATCTAAACTAACAATGATCGAAACTTTGTTAATACTAAGAGTATGTCGGAATCTAACTCTTCAATACATTAAAGAATCAATGAACATAACAATGAATGAACGTATAAGAATAACAAAAAGCTCCATATATTAATACGATCACTCTTATAGTGATATGGGTTTCACAAACAACCTTAGAAGCTCATACTATGAATTCAACTATATGAAATGAGATCTTCTATTTGATACGTGCTAAACTATATACCACGATAGGGTCTCATTTTTATACACCAAGGAACCCTAATAGGTTTACAAAACGTATTACTAATCAAAGCTTATCTCTTCCTATTCGATCTCATCCATAACTCATAAGCAGTACTAACTGATACATAACAGCACTAACTTATACAAAACAGTACTAACATACTAACTTACAAGACATACATATTAAATAATTACTCTAACAACACTAACGCTTGGAGTAAATTCATCAAAACATATCAGCAGCCAACAAAATCTTAACAAGACGCACTAAACTTTAACTGACAGTTAGTAACTCTGAACCAACAGCAAAACTCCAAACTAATATGAAGGCCTTTAAATCCTAACAATCCCCCCCCCCCCTCATAAACTTTGAAATTACCTTGTCAATCATCAGTTTCTTCATATGCCAACATCTTTGATCGAATGAGGAGGATGTATCCAAACACAAAATAAACTTTACTTCACATTTCATCTATCTGCTGCTAATAAACTATGTAATTCAAAATGCAGCTCACCTTTCAAATCAACAGTCAAACACTCAAACTAACATCTTTTCATAAGATTTCTTTGAAAGTGATACTTTCTTGTCGTCTAGCATGTGAAACTCAGTACCATCTTCTAGCATCAAAATATGAACTCTACAGTTTTCATACAAATTCCAGCTTTTGAGAATCCAATCTTCTTGATTCTTCCAGAGTTCATCAACTGCATTTGCCTCATACATAAGTCTTTTAAGTCACCTGCCCACAGAATTAGATCACTTACCCTCGGGAGTTGTTTGTTTTTGTTTGATTTTTTTTTTTTTTTTATTTTTTTTTATTTTTTTTTTTTTTTTTTTTTTTTTTTTTTTTTTTTTTTTTTTTTTTTTTTTTTTTTTTTAATGTTTTTTTTTTTTTTTTTTTTTTTTTTTTTTTTATTATGTTTCTTTTTTTTTTTTTTTTTTTCAAAAATCTCTGCAATCACTATACTAGTGAACTCAAGAAAGACCATCCTAACAAACCTTGAAACATTTCATGAAAGATACGTTGATATATCTTGAATCTTCCATCAGCACTACAAACTCTGTAATAGTCCAAGAGGTTCACCATATCTATCATTAAGAAAAATTCAGACTTCCATCAATAATTTAGTTAACCTCTTGTCAAGAACTTCATCATCAATTGCTTCTTCTTCATTAGGAACTATACTCAGAAAAGTTTTTAGTTGTTCTTCTCTTAAGATCATCAACAGTCTTTTGCTTTTTTAGAGCTCCTCTTCTTCCAAATTCCTTTTTTTTTTTACTCTATTTGTACGTGTCCACATCGTTATACCCGCTTTCCTCTCACTATAGAGTTCAGGTCTTTAAATCCTCCTTTCATCTTCTTCAGATCTATAGGAGACAAAGTAACTACCAAGCCCTTTTCCTTTATTGTAAAGACCCTGAATCACTTCAAAATCTCTATCTTCAGTTGGATGCAAGATGTAAGACTAGCCTTACTTTTAGATAAAGTCATCATAGGTTTCTTTGTAACACCCACCCAAAATAGGTTGCAGCGGAATAGGTATCCGGAAGCGTACTATTCATATTAACATTGCACCAAGACAGAGAGAACGACAACAAAACGTGTGCGATAAAAATGATGACATTTTTTTTTGGATTTAATAAATTAATTGAACAAAAGCTCAACGGCTAAACTTAGTTCATTCTGAAATGCACATTTTTTTTTAAAGATCGATATATAAAATGGTGATAGTAGTGTTTTGGGGGTGGGGGGTGGGGGGGGGGGGGGGGGGTTGGTTTGTTGGGTGGGGTGGGTGTTTGGGGGGTGTTGGTTGGGGGGGGTTGGGTGGGTTATGGGAGAATGGGCTTGTAGTTATTTAGTTTCATGGTATTATGTGGGGGGGGTAGAGATTGTGTGGGTAGTCTTTTCTATAAAGATCTTACAAGGCATACACATGATTTTTGGGGAACTTATATTGCGCACATACAGAAGTAATATGGATAATTTTATTTAAATTTTTCTACATACAAATATCCCAAAATGTGATGCACGTAAATTCTTTATATAGAAAATGACTCCACACTGTAGATCCACCAATGAATCCTATGTTATCGTGTACCTTAATAAGCCTGAGCAAAACAAGCTTAAAATTGTACACAAAATGTGGTGAATTCATAGGTTTATATATTTATAAAATCCGGACCGCAAGATTTCTTCTGATAAATATCACCAAATTCCGATTACTTTTTCCCTAAGCTCATGACACTAAAGCTAGACTATATGAAGTACAATATAAAAATTGCCTACATGGCCCATGAATGAATTTACCCGAAACATCCCAAATTCGACAGCTAAAACTTCGTTTCCCGTGATAGTAAATCTACCCGAACGGGAGGTCATTCCAAAATATATCTATTAAACAACACGCGCAGTCTTTCGAACCGAAATTAACGTTCAAGATACCCGACATATTGGTTAAGCTACTTAGGCAAAACGTAATCAATAATATAAAAATGTCCACTTTGCGTCCAATATTAAAAAAAAAGAATGTTTCTCACCCCAAAACTAATAAATTAAAGAAATCGAAAGAAACATGGGCTATAAACTCACCGTGAGTGAGTTGATCAATATCATATACACAACTGAGAATGCGACACAATTACGCCCGAAAGGCAACAAAAACATATTAAGGTCGTGATAAGAATAATGTATTTATAATAAATACTACATCACAAGTTATAATGTTACACCACCAACTAATATTTTTTTGTTTAATTTATAAGTCGAAACGATATTCAAATCGTACTTGTTAAATAATATCCATGTATTGTACTCAAAATAGAAAAGTGTACTTCTGTCCAATAATTTATGTATTTGTTAAAAACACTTGATTTACGTTTTTATTATTCGTATAATGTTATCGCATAAGTAGTTTAATCGTCTTGTAAAATAATAATTTACAAGTTAAAAACTCAGATAAAAATATCAAAATGGTTTCTAAAAATGTTTCGCAATTTTTTTATTAAAAACGAACCAACACTATTCATGTCAGAAAAACGTCTAATTTACAAATTATACATCCGAAAATTATGAAAATCGGAAGGTTTATGTAAAATGTCGTTCCAAAACATGTACTTTACACATCGCCTCCATCGTACCGAAGATCCTCGAAAGAGAGCTTCAGTCAGCTTCTAAACCGTGCACGGTTTCACAGTCTTTTATATATATTATGTCGAATCTTTGAAACGTCGTATTTTACTCGTTTTAACTCTGATTTTAGTGATTCTTTCGAGCACGTGTTCGTAATTAAAAGTTCTATGTAACTAAAATATTTTCCATCAGTCCACTGTTATGAACAGTAGTCAGTTTTTATAAAATTACTTTTATAGAAATACTTTTTTAAACGTAAACTTGAAAATTAGACGTAACTTCCATCGTATATAACTCTGATTTTCGAGTTCTATATATCTTACGATCTTTATAACATGTAGTTATATATAACAACATGTCCCTAAATTTATAAAAGTTCGGATCATAATAGAAAGTTTCTAAACAGCCCCCATAGTTTTTTATATTTTATAAAATTTAATTTATAAATCTAAAACTTATTTAATTTTTGTACAAACCTCTATTAACCATGAAAAAAGTTGTTTACATACTTAAGTACTTCTCCTATCCATGTCCAAAATGATTGTCCAATATTTATGTCCTTATGATAATATATCCATTTCATTTTACAACACATGAAAATAAAATCCTAGGTGGTGATCATAAACAAGATAACTAGTATGTAACACGTAAATGAAATATTGAAAAGATTGAGTTTTAGATGACCTTAAGCAAGTGTGTAGGATGATGAGGAAACAAAACCAAACTCCAAATCGAAACCCTAAGCTTTCTTGCAAAACCCTCTTGATTGTCAAACCAAGTTTTCAAGACTTCTTGAAATACCTTAAATATGAACCTATAATACTTGTATACTTGCTAGAATAAGTTTTGTGAATTGTTTCTTGTGGTTTATTTTTGGACGTAGGCTAGGATGCACCAAAAGAGAAAAGTGTGAACTTTTTGCCAAGAAAAATATTGTCTGTAACACCCCCAAATTGGGTCGCAGCGGAATAAGGGTCCGGGGCGTGTTACTTCTCAGATCAATAACACAAGATGTATATAGAACGACCAAAAAGTCGTTTAAAACTGATACATTGGAATTAACAAAGTATTTGTTACATAAGCCGAAGCTTCACTTGTCCACTTGTTCAAAATACAAAGATTTCTAGCCCATAACAGTTATACAAAATGTAATGCGACAAAATCTTTAATGCATGATATCCAAATCAAAACCACCAATGTATCCCTTGCACCTCGTGCTTACTGATCCCCTGAAAAACATTGCTTTAAAACGTCAACAATAATGTTGGTGAATTCATAGGTTTGATAAATCGTATATTGTAGGACCACAAGATTTCTCAAGTGTATGATAATGCAACAGATGCAGACATCATATAAATGTAATTAGACATAAATGAATACCATATAAATGGCCTACATTGCCCGTGATGATGTTCTAACCCGCAACATCCTATGTTCGACATGGTATACGTTCGTTTGCCCAGTGATAGCTAATCACCCGAACGGGGATGTCAATCCCAATAGATCTATTCATAACATTCACGCTCACAATCCAGTAACTGACAGTTCATGATAATGGGCTCAACTAGGGTTATCGCTACTTAGGCAAACCCTAAATCATAATATAAAACTTTAAGGGCACTTGTGTCCAATTATAAAACATTGCATGTTTCTCACCCCAAAAATTGTTAAAACGAATCATGAAAACGGTGGGTCGTAATGAACTCACCTTGATGACGTAAGTCAAGTTAATCACAGATAATGCGTCACTCAAATCGTTCAGATGCAACCTATCTAAATTAAGTCGTTAAGTACAATCACATTGAGTAACTAACACCATGCATAATTCTATATAGCTAACCACCATCTAATTGTTTTAGAAAAATTGTTTTTAATAAGTTAAAACGTTTATAATTGCCGTTGTAGTAAAACTGGGTAACTTTCGCGTTTTAAGCCCGATTTTGACGTTTCTTATGCCTACGCTTTCGTATTAGGACGAGTTTATCATAAATTTGACATTTATCATATTTTTAAATCTGCTGATGAACATACTTTTACTGTTCCAAAACCAGTTTATAACAGTTATTTTTATAGTTTGTAGTTATCGTAAAACCCTAAACGTCGTATTTTTATTCTCGTTATATGCTCCGTTTTTAGTCATTCTTTTTTTTTTTTTTCGAGCACGTTCTCATAATTGAAAGTTCTATTTATTTATGAGGTTTATAAAAATAAATGTTTCTGTCATGAATAGTAAATTTTATAAAAATAGTTTTATAAAAGTATTAATTGTCGTAAACTCGCGAAATTCATAACTCATTCGTTATTAATTGAAAATTTTCGTTTCTTATCATTTTGAATCCTAAAAATATTTGTAATCTGTAAAAATACTAAACTTGCTGTTTTTACTATTTTTATAATTTTTTTATAAAAATTCTTTTATAAATCCGTTTATTTATCGTATAACTTGTTTTTACCATAACCTTTTCGTTATTTATCCGTTGTTCAAGTTTCTTAGCTTTTTGGAATCGTCATGAGACGTCCTAATTTATAAAAATATAAAATGGGCAGGTAGTATGTCGAATAAAAATAGAAAGTTAGATGTCTTTCTTGATTCCATATGTAAACTTTGTTTTTATACTTTTCAACTTTTGTAACTTTATCACAAGTCTTTTTATACCATATATATTATATGTGTTACATATAATAAAGTCCATTAGTCCATCATTGTCCTCATATGTCCAAATTACCAAGATTAACAAGTTTATCAAGTTGATTATACACATTTACTTGTAGCTTTTCATGTAAATCATTAAAACTTTTTAAGCTTATCCAAGGTTGTTCATCACTTATACTTACATTATAACCTTATTTTAGTGTTCATATAACATCATTAAAAGTCCATAAACAAGATTAACATGTCATTTGCATTACTTTTACTTGTAACATATTAAGTAAACTTTATAAACCCTAATTTGTACATAATCATTTTTACACTTAACCAACATGGTATAACACTTATAGATCCATTTTAACATGATATTATCAACCTAATATCATATGAAAAAGTGTACAAAATCATAATCACAAGTAAAAATCCCTTTTACATGTTCAAAAGTCTTAAATGGTGTTTTTTTCTAATATAGAACATATATATACATATAAAATCATGAAAAATGAAAAGATAAAGGAATTTAGGTAACCTTAGTGATGATTAGGATGATGAGAAATATGTGCTAAACCCTTGTTTAGACTTTAAACCCAAGCTAGCAAGCTATGTAAACCCTAATTCAATATGAAACCCTAATCTTGATTTCTTGCTTCAACACTTGTAAACCCTTAACCAACCCTTGCAAACAACTTAGGACATCTTAGATATGATATGAGAATGTGTAAATAAGTGATAGAAAAATTTTGTATGGATAGTTTATAGGGGTTGAGCCGTGGGTTATTAAGGGAGGAAAGAGAGAATGGTTTGATTTTTGCATAGTGTATATGATATCTAAGGTTACTTACTAAAAGTCATTAATATAGATAATAGATGGGTCAAAAAGATTGCAATAGTGATCAAGAATAAGATGAGGGTCTTAAGGGTCTTGGTCTTGGTCAAAGAAACAAAGTATGTATAGGTTTAATGGTGATATGAAGTACAAAGACCAAATTGCAAGATTTTTCTCATATATCTTTGTATAAATTGCAACAAATCTGGCCTATGGATGATTATAATATGAATATATTTTTGTAATTTTTTAGGTATCGGTATAAAAGTTGGTATTGTTGAAGCGTAAAAGTTTTTTAGTGTTCCGGACTGCTAAAAATTATTTTAATCGCGAAACGTAGCAATTTTACGTAACCAATAAAAATAAATGAACAAAGACCATAAATAAACTCAAAATAAATATTTAATACTTGCTTGATGTAAACGTTTGATGGTTTGATTCCCGTTTACATTGAACGCTAATTTTTGGCGTACGCGATTTAACTTAACGTTTATGATTTAAAGCAAACGCGTACAATACTAAAGATAAATAGTAGATTTATCGACGTCGTCAATGACTTTAAAACACAGGGTGTTATAGACTTCCCCATTAAACGAGCCTTGTCTCCGCAAGGCTCACGATGCAGCACTTGAACGAGACGTGCTGTCTTGTGAAGAGGTGTGGTATTTCTTCTCGAATTGGTCTTCACGTCCCAGGTATGGGGTGGGTTTGAACTCAGGACCTCTCTTGGAGTTCCATCGAACCTTGATTAATGGAATGCGGCTTTGCTTCAATTGTTTAACTTTATGGTCCATGATCTCAACGGGTTCCTCGACAAACTAAAGCTTGTCATCAAAATGAAGTCCATTTAACGGAACGGCTAACGGTTCGTCGGCATAACACTTCTTTAAATTAGATACATGAAATGTATTGTGAACCCTGCTTAGTTCTTCTGGAGAGCTGATTGTAAGCAATCCTCTCCATACCTTTCCAACACCTTGAAAGTCTGACATACCTATGAGTTTAACTCGCTCCATTTTTCCAAATCGTACGACCCCTTTTCCAAAGCGAAACTTTAAGCATAACTTTATCCCCGACATAGAATTCCATCGGTTTACGCTTCAATCGGATCGTACATCTTTCTTCGATCACTGAGCGGCTTGCATCCTTTGCTTGATTTGGATGATTTTCTCGGTCGTCTCTTGAATTAATTCTAGACTGAGGATTTGAGCTTCTCTAACTTCGGTCCAACAAACAAGGTGAACAACATTTCGACCATAAAGTGCATCCGAATGGTGCGGTTGATGCTAGCGTGATAGCTATTGTTATAAGAGAATTCAACTAACGGTAAGTGATTAACCCAACCTTTTCCGAAATCGATCACGCAAGCACGCAGCATATCCTTGAGAATTTGAATTGTCCTCTCGCTTTGCCCGTCTATTTGTGGATGGTACGCAGTACTCATATCCAAATTAGTACCTAAAGCATTCTGAAGTGACCTCCAGAAGTTGGATGCGAACCTTCGGTTCGCGATCCAAAAATGATTGTAGAACAGTATTTCCATGCCTCATTCGACAACCTCCTTTAGGTATTTTCTTGCAAGTTTATCCATAATCAATCTCTCTCATTGGTGTTAAAATTGCAGACTTAGTAATTCGGTCACCAATACACCCAAATGGTGTCGTACCTGCGACGTCTTAGGGAGCTTTGTGAAAAAATCCATAGTGATGTTGTCCACTTCCATTCAGGTATCTTGGGTTGTACTAACAATCCTGATGGCCTTTGATGTTCGGCCTTGACTTTAGCACAGGTCAAACACCTGCTAACATAGGTGGCGATGTCGGCTTTCATATTGGGCCGACAATTATTAGCTTTTTCATATCATGGTACATCTTGTCGAAACCCGATGTATAGAGTATTTTTGATTGTGGACTCGTGCATATCACAGTCCGAAATCGCCATAACAAGGTAGCCAACTCCTGTCCATAGAGGCTAGATACATCCTCACGGGGTTCTAATTTTCCGTCCTAACAGCCTCTGATTTATTTAGCGTTTTCAACCAACATTCCTCCAACATCTTCGTTCTTGATGTTCTCTGGTTTTCGTGCTTCAGTCTGAGCATTCAGATTTGTTTGGCAAATCCAAGCAATAGTCCATGACTAAGGCGTCGAACTCTTTAATGGTTGATCTCACTTCTCTCTTTCCTGCTTAGTGAGCATCAGAACAACGTTTGCCTTTCCCGGGTGCTAACGAATCTCACATTCGTAATCATCTGAGCAACTCCAACCAATGACTTGCCTCATGTTTAACTCTTTTCTGATTAAGAATTTTGTTGTAGACTCTTATGACAGTGTACACCGTGCATTTGGTTCCTAACAGGTAGTGCCCACCAAATTATGAGAGCAACACTACAACACCAAGTTCTAAATCCTTAGTCGTATAGTTTTCTTCCTCATGAATCTTCAGTTGGCGAGATGCATAAGCAATTACTTTTTCTCTTTGCATATAACACAGCAGCCCAAACCCTTCTTTGAAGCATCGCAGTATGCGATAAAATCTTTGCTTCCTTCAGGTAAGGCCAGGATTGGTGCACTGCACAACTTCTGCTTTAACAGTTGAAAAGCTGCTTCTTGTTTATCACCCCAAACAAACTTGACCTTCTTCTGGTGAGCATGTCATCGGTTGGGCGAATCTTCGAAACCCTATCAATGATCTCGTTAATACCCAAGCAAGACCTAAAAATTGACAAAAAAATAATAAAGAGGAAAAAGAAAAACAAAAGAATAAATAAAAAAAAAAAAAAAATAAAGAAAAAAAAATCTCCGTTGGCCGACTTAGGAGAAGCCCAAATCTTTCATGGATTCAATCATGGCGGATCCACGTGAACTCCCCACACTATCAATCAGTGACAAGGAACTGAACTTTGGGATATCTAAAATTCACAATTGGAAAATTTGGCATACCAACTCCTCTTTCTTAAGCAAATTCTAAGATTAGCTTAGGTGCTCTTCGTGCTCTTGCTTGTTCCTTTGCATATATCAGAAAATTGTCAATAAAGACATCAACGAATTATCCAATATGGTTTCACACACATCATAGGTCCCAATGAATACGGCAGGTGCGTTTGTTAAACCAAATGGCATAACTTGAAATTCATAATGGCCATAACGAGTTCTGAAAGCAGTTTTCAGAATGTCTTCTTCTCGAACCCTCAGTTGGTGATAACCCGACCTTAGGTCGATCTTCAAGTAGACACTCGACCCTTGAAGCTGATCAAATAAATCATCAATTCTTGGGAGCGATAACGTTCTTCACCGTTAGTTAATGTCAATCCGGTAATCAATGCACATCCATAATGATACCGTCTTCCTTCTTGGCGAACAACACTGGAGCTTCCCAGGGTGAGGAACTAGGTCTTATAAAGCCTTCATCAGATAGTTCTTTTAGTTGCTCCACAACTCTTTCATTTCAGAAGGTGCCAATCGATAAGGCGCTCAAGCTACGGGTGCAGTACCAGGTATCAAATCGATTTGAAATTCCACTTGTCGAGTCAGAGGAAGACCCAAAAAAAAAAAAAAAAAAGAAGAAAAAAGGAAATAAAAAAAAAAAGACAAGGTCCTCATAAAAGACTTCATAAAAATCTCAAACTAGTGGTACATCCTCAAGTCGCTTCTTCCTCTGACTTGTCTTCACCTCATTTGTAGGACATGTGCCAAAAAGAGTGACATCCTTTTAAAGTGTCATGTCTTCTTGAGTTTTGGGAGTACTAGAAATAAGCATACGAGCCTCGGGTTCCCGATGCTCTTTCACCGTGTAACAATTCATGTTTTTCATTTCCCCAGGGGATATCGAACGATCTTCTCGCACCATAATGATAGCTTGGTACTTTGCCACCAATCCATACCAATTAAATCATCGAAACAACCAAGTTTCTACGTGCATTAAATTTATGTTGAATGGGCGGTTTAGGAGATTTAATGTGGCAACCCCTAAGGATAGTGGTTTAAACCCAATTATCCTCCCGTCCTCTAGTTTGACATCAAAATATGACTAAGGTAAATGGCGTGAAATCTGGGAACTAAATGCAGTAGACATAAAACTCCTATCGGCACCAGTATCAAATAATATAGAAGCATAGCGGTTGTTGAGAAGGAATGTACCCGTCATGATATTGAAATCTAGGTTTGTCCTTGCATGTCCCACCACATACACTTTGGTTGGAGCCCTGTCATTACCAACTTGATTTCTATGGTTTTTATTGTTCCTCAGCTTTGGGCATTCCCTCTTGAAGTGTCCTTGAACTCCACACTCGAAGCAAGTAGGTTTCTGGCCTGACCCGATGCCCCTCTGATTGTTAATATTGTTGGCATTTCCCGCACTCCTACAGTCACGAGCAAAATGGCCAACTTTGTTGCATTTGTGGCATTTTGGAGCACACGGACCGTCATGGTGATAGTTTCATTTAGCGCATAGGGGTTTAGATCCCCCGTATGGCTTCTTTTCACCAGTCCCTGCAGTATAGGCCCTGCCAGTGTTCTGTCTCTTGTTCTGTTGTTGTTGGTTTTGATTGTTTCGGGAAGTGTTTTCAAACTTCCTTTTGTTCTCAGCCTGTCTTTCAGCAATGGTGCTGACTTTCTTATCCATTAGTTCAGTGGCCATTTCAACAGCCTCTTGCATGGTTTTCGGCTTTGATGCTACAATATTTCCATGGATCATGTCGGGCAATCCGCCGACGTACCTTTCAATCTTGTCAGACTCCTCAGGAAACATCCTAACACACAGCAGTGCTAGTTCCTGGAAACGTTGGTTGTACCCTATCACATCAGTACCCTTCACTTTCAAATTCCACAATTCAGCCTCGAGCTTTTTCATCTCGTTCCTTGGACAGTACTTGTCAGTCATTTTCTTTCTCAGATCGGCCCAAGTCATTGCATATGCAACATCATGACTGACAGTCATAACATGGGAATTCCACCATGTTAGAGCACCTGCTAGAAGAGTACAAGTGGAAAACTTAATCTGATTTTCCACAGAGCAGTTGCTTATGCGGAAAACAGTCTCCATCCTTTCGAACCATTGAGTTAATTCAACAACTCCCTCAGTGCCTTTGAAATATAGAGGTTTGCACTTCATAAAGTCTTGGTAAGTGCACTCTCGAGCAACGCGTTCAGTCCTTCTGCCACCCGTTCCCGAAGTATGGCTGTCATCGCCATTCCTGTTTGCATCACGTGCTGCCAAAGCGGCAGTGACACCTTGGTCAATCATTGCCTGAAGTTGGGCATTAGTGACCGATGTGGTGGTGGTTGCTGTTGGGGCTGGGGTTGTTGTGACCGGTGTTGACCTTGTGGCTCGTTTTGGTGCCATTTTCTTCAATCACAAGAAAATACAATACCCGTTAGATTTCATAAAATCATAACCATGACATGACATATACATGATAAATAAAGTGAGATCACATCACACAGTGAAATATACAACTGAATTGTAATCAACAATGATATAACCAAATCGACATTCATTCATAAACAAATTCGATTACAGACGTGACATAATACAACCATTCCATATATAAATTGGAAAACATACATGAATGGTTCAGATACAAAATGATCATAACGATTAGGTTACAAAATAAACATAACAACCTAAAGCCTTACTAGCCGGGATTGAACCCGTAATACTTAGTAGGCTATATACAAAATGACTAGCCATAACATGATCTAATCTATGAACTGCTACCAGCCTCCTCTGGCAGCTCTGGCTGTGCAGGACCTCCAGCGGGTCCCTGCTGTCCCTGCAGTGCGGTAACCTGTCCCTGTAGTGCTGTCACCTGTCCCTGTAGTGTGGTCACCTGTCCCTGTAATGACTGCATCACTGTCAATGTCTGTATAAGCTGCTGCTGTCGGGTACGATCAGCTGTCCTCAACTCTCTCATCTCTGCAGATCTCCTATGGTCTGCCTTCAGCATCTCTGAAGTCACAGCCTGTCTCCTGCGATCAGCAGCATGCAACTCTCTAATCTCTGACATCTGACCCAGTACGGTAGTGCGCAGTGACATAACCTCTCCGTGGGCAAGATCACTCGCATCCATCGATCGCCTCCAAGCCTCTCGGGACAATCTAGCCTCTGTCTCCATCAGATGACGTGTATATGCATGTGCTCGTCTGTCTCTAAACAACATATTGAGCCGACCAGCCAATAGCTGTCTCTGACTCTGCTCATCGTCTAACCTCGTATAAATCTCATCCGTGTCTTGCCTAACCCTAGTCTCAAATGCTGTCATATGTCGACCCAACTCTGTGTCAGTACTAACGGGTGCCCCCTGAAGGGTCTCAACTATCTCGTCCTACGAGTCGGTGATCCCATATCCAACATCTCTCTCCGGATCATGCCTGATCTCCCTATCCATAGTGGCAACAAAGCCGTAGTCTGTCCTAAGACCTCCAGCCGGTCTAGCAGCAGCAGCAGACGAGCTCTCTCCTACCTCGTATCTAGGACCAAGAGCGATACCTAACCACTTCCGAGGTGGTAAGGTAACCTCGGGTCTGTCCTCCCTACGACTAGCAGAGGGTAGTAGCAATGGTGGTGATGAAGTAGGAACTGATATGGGCAAGGGTGGTGGTAATGGTAGTGAATGGGAAGTAGATGTGGCCTCGGCTCTCATTCGGATCATAGCAGCTCGATAGCCTAATGAACGAAAAGGACTAACGGGTGGTGATGGAGATAACACATGCACTGGTGATGATACTAGTAGTGGTGGTGATACTGGTAGTGATGGAGATGGTATCTAGGGTAGTGGTGGAGAAGGTATCTAGGAAGGTGGTGAAGACCATAGGGAGAGCAGTGATGATGGTGGAGTAGATATAGCGAGAAGTCTGGCAACCTCTGCATCAGACCATACTGGTGTAGGTACTGGAGCTGGAATAGAAATCCTAGCTGTCACACGATATGCAGGGTGTGGTGGTGGTGTGGCCGCAGACTCATCAGTCTCGAACGGCTCTGTCTCCTCCGCAGATGGGGCCTGGTCAGCAGCTGGTAAAGCAACAACTACAGAGTCGGCAGGAGCTGGGTGCTCCTCCTCCTCCTCATCCTAATCAGCCTCTATGTCAACATCATCATCCTCATCCTCCTCCGATGGCTCATCCTCATCATCTCCGTCATCTCCTCCATCATCAGGATAGTCAACAGGATCCTCCTCGGGGTCCTCATCGTCATCCTCCTTCGGGTCTGCCTCAGGATCGGACTCCAGGACATAGTCAGGTGACTGAGCAGTGGGTGAGGCATCCTCAGCATATGGTTGATCCTCAACAACAATCTCATCATCAGCATGCTCTGGGCCTGGAACATAATCTGGCGAAGGTGGTGCTTGCTCTGGCTCCTTAGGGCCAGGCACGTAATCTGGAGAGGGTGGGGCCTGAAGAGCGGCCTCCACGTATGGGTCCTCTGGCATCCAAGGCAGCTCAAGGTACTCGTGATCATCGGCTCTCGGTGATCCTATGTCTGATAAACCCTCAAATGGGGCCGGAAACCTCCATGTATGTAAAAACCCTCGATTCATCCGAATCTGACATGACTGAATCTGAAAATTCAAAATAGCTTATATTAGTATTTAATATAAGACTCTTATAGTAATATACATTTATATCATAACATGTATATCAATTATGAATGCATCTAGTCCAACCAACTAATGCAACAAGTAGTGTATGCATGAATGTATGCACATATGTATGTCCCGTGTAAAACCCCTTTGTATGAATTCGATGTTTGAAAACGGTTATAGTCCAGCAAAAACATTTGACCTGGTTCTCTATAACCTTGGCTCTGATACCAATCTGTAACACCCCCAAATTGGGTCGCAGCGGAATAAGGGTCTGGGGCGTGTTACTTCATAGATTAATAACACAAGATATATATAGAACGACCAAAAAGTCATTTAAAACTGATACATTGGATTTAACAAAGTATTTGTTACATAAGCCCGAAGCTTCACTTGTTCACTTGTTCAAAATACAAAGATTTCTAGCCCATAACAGATATAAAAAATGTAATGCGACAAAATCTTTAATGCATGATATCCAAATCAAAACCACCAATGTATCCCTTGCACCTCGTGCTTATTGACCTCCTGAAAAACATTGCTTTAAAACGTCAACAATAATGTTGGTGAATTCATAGGTTTGATAAATCGTATAATGAAACGGGAAGCATTTACGTAGCCAATAAAAATAAATGAACAAAGTTATTAATTATCCTCATAATAATCATATAACACTTTGCTTGATGTAAAACATTTAATTGTTAAATGCCCGTTTACAACGTAATCATTTCAGATTTACGCGGATTACTTAAAGTTTACGGTTTAAGAGCAAACGCGTAAAACCTAAAAATAAAATTATGAATTTCAATAATGTCCATCAATGACTAAAATAACGAGTGTTATTAGTCTCCCCCTTAGCTGAGCCTTGTCCTCAAGGCTTTAAGACGAGCACTTGACGACGGCCCTTCTTGCGAACAAATGTAGGTATTTCCTTCCTGAATTGATCCTCGCCTTCCCATGTAAACCTGGACCTCTCTTGGAGTTTCCATCTGAACCTTGACTATGGATACTGCATCCGCATTTAATTGGTTTGACCTACACGATCGTGATCTCTATAGGTTCCTCGACAACTAAAGTTGTCATCAAAATGAAGTCCATCCAACGGAAGGGCTAAGGGTTCGTCGGCAGAAACACTCTTTAAGTTGGACACAATGAAATGTATTATGAACTCTGCTCAACACCACAGAAGCCTCGAGTTGTATGGCAACTCTCCAACCATTTTATTACCTTGAAAGGTCCAACAAACCCTGGATTTAATTTCCCTCGTTGCCAAAACGTACAACCCCTTTCCAAGGCGAAACCTTGAGCATCACTTTATCTCCAACCTCCAAACCCATAGGCATTTACACGGCTTTAAAAAGTCAGCGTAGCTCGTTGCCTATCACGAGCGGCTTGCATCCTTTGTTTTAACTTGAAGATCTTCCTCAGTCGATACTCTTGAACGATTTCTGGACTGGTGAGTTGAACTTCTCCAACCTCAGCCCAACAAACAGGCGAACGACATTTTCTACCGTAAAGTGCCCAAAGGTCAGCCTTAATTCTAAGCATGTAACTGTTATTGTATGAAAATACTCGACAATGGCTAAATGTTTAAACCCAACCATTTCCAAAGTCGATCACACAAGCACGAAGCATATCTTCGAGAGTTTGAATGGTTCTCTCGCTTTGTCCGTTAGTTTGCGGATGATATGCCGTACTCATATCTAAACTTGTACCCAAAGCCTTCTGAAGTGACCTCCAGAAATTTGATGCAAACTACTGGGGGGTCACGATCACAAAAAATTGAGACCGGTATTCCATTGCCTTTTTACTACTTCCTTCAGGTACAATCTGCTAGCTTCTCACAAGGGTCAGTTTCATTCATGGTATAAAGAATGCTAATTTTGTAAGACGGTAAGTCAACATTACCCAATGGTGTCATACCTTTGTGATGACTTAGGAAGCTTTGTGACAAAATCCATCGTGATATTGTCCCACTTCCATTGAGGTATCTCGGGTTGTACCAACAAACCCGATTGTCTCTGATGTTCAGCCTTGACCTTAGCACAGGTCAAGCACTTGCTAACATAGGTGGCGATATCAGCTTTCATATTGGGCCACCAATATAGCTTCTTTACATCTGGTACATTGTCTCATAACCTGAGTATGGATAGAATACTTCGATTTGTGGACTTCCCGATGGGGGGCAATGATCACAGTCCGTAAATCGCCATAACAAGGTAACCAACTCCTGCCATTGAGGCATAGGGTTCCATCCGTACGAGGTTCCAACTTTTCTGTTCTAATTGCCTCTGGATATTTAGCATTTTCAATCAGCATACCTCCAACATCCTCACTCTTGATGTTTTCTGGTTTCCGTGCTTCAGTCTGAGCGTTCAAGATTTGGTTAGGAAGATCCAAGCCAATAGTCCATGACGAAAAGCTCGAACTCTTAACCGTTGGTTCCCCGTTGCTTTCCTGCTCAAAGCATCACAACGACATTTCCTTCCCTGTTGATAACGAATATCGCAATCGTAATCACTCAGCAACTCTAACCATCGGCGTTGTCTCATGTTCAATTCCTTCTGATTAAGAATATGCTATAAACTCTTATGATCAGTGAACACCGTACACTTGGTACCATACAGATAGTGCCTCCAAATCTTCAGAGCGAACACTACTGCTCCAAGTTCCAGATCATGAGTAGTATAGTTTTTTTCTCATGGATCTTTAACTGGCGTGATGCATAAGAAATCACCTTTTCCCTTTGCATCAACACAGCGCCCAAACCCTTCTTTGAAGCATCGCAGTATACGATAAAATCTTCACTTCCTTCGGGTAAAGCCAGAATTGGTGCACTACACAACTTCTGCTTCAATAACTGGAACGCTGCTTCTTGTTTGTCACCCCACTCAAACTTGACCTTCTTTGAGTGAGTTTTGGTCATTGCTGTTTTGGCGATCACTTGAAAACCCTTTCAAATGAATCGCCGATAATTACCCAAGCAAGACCCAAAACTACGAATCTCCGTTGGCGTCTTAGGAGATGCCCACTTTTAACGGATTCGATCTTGGCTGATCTACGTGAATGCCTTTAATTTGTCAATCTCGTGACCGAGGAAACTGTACTTTGGGAATCCAAAATTCCACTATTTTGGAAAATTTGCATACAACCCTCATTCTTCAACAACTCCAATATTATCTTCAGATGCTCTCGTGCTCTTAGCTTGACTCCTGGAATAGATCAAAATATCGCATTAAAGACTATACGAATTGTCCAGATAAGGATTGCATACTCGGTGCATGAGGTCCATAAACACAGCAGGTGCGTTGTCAAACCAAATGGCCATGACTTGGAATTACGTAATGTCCATATCGAGCGTTCTGAGGCATCTTCGAGACGTCTTCTTCTCGAACCCTCAATTGGTGATAACCTGACCTTAGGTCAATCTTTGAGTAAACACTCGACCCTTGAAGTTGGTCAAACAAGTCGTCAATTCTTGGTAACGGATAACGGTTCTTCACCGTTAGTTTGTTTAATTCCCGATAATCTATGCACATCCGTAACGATCCATCTTTCTTCTTGACGAATAGAACTGGAGCTCCCCATGGTGACGAACTAGGTCTTATAAAGCCTTTGTCGGAAAGCTCTTGTAGTTGATTCCGCCAATTCCTTCAATCAGTATGGGGGCCAATCGATAAGGTGCCCGTGCTACAGGTGCAGCACGGGTACTAGATCGCTTGAAAATCCTACTTGTCTGGTAGGTGGAAGACCTGCAAGGTCCTCGGGAAATCTTCGGGAAAGTTTTTGACGATCAGAAACTCTTGCAGTGGCTTCTTCTCGTCTGTCTCCAAGCCTCCTTGATGGGTAATATTGTGGCCAAAAAACGTGACAACCTTGTAGCACATACTTCTGGGCCTTTGTGCACGAGATGATGTTTAATCGAGTCCCGCGTTTATTTCTACTTCCGTCTCCATGAAAAATTAAGATTTCGCTCCCAAAAGGAATACAAACGATCTTCTTAGCACAGTCAATAACGGCTTGGTTTTTCGTCAACCAGTCCATGCCAATTGTGAACGTCAAATGTACCCTTATCAACAGGCAATAGGTCTGATCGGGTAAACGATTGGTTTAGAAAATTTAACGTGCAAACCCAGTAAATACCATATTTAAACCCAAATTATCTTACCCAAAAATCACTATTCAACGTTATGAACCATGATCTAATGATAGTGGGGGCTATATTAACTCAAAAGCACTTAAATTGAGTAAGTGACACGAAACTCTATCGTGCACCAGTATCAAACAAAATGGAAGCACAACGGTTATTTAGGAGAAACGTACCCGTCACAACGTTGTTGTCTGGGTTTTTTGCCCTGCAACTCCCTCTCGCATAAAGCCCTGGCTCCTCACCGCTACCATTTCCCTGATTCTTTGGTCTTTCCATTGCTGGGGCAGTTGCGCCTGAAGTGGCCTGGAGTCCCACACTCTAGCAAACAATGGCATTTTATTGCCCCTCTGGCTCTTGGTTGTAGTTTGTTACGGTAGTTGTTATTATTGTTCTTATGCGGTTGTTGTTGCTTTGCAGTCCGCAGGCCGACTCCTACAGTCCTTGGCCAGGTGAACCAAGTTTTCTTGCAGTTAGTGCATTTTGTGTATCAAGGACCGGGAAAGTTTGAAGTTAACACTTGGGACATCGAGGTTTTTAGGCCCCCCTCATAAAAACGGTTTCCTATCACCGTTGCCCGGCAGCATAAAGCCTGCCTGTATTCAGCCTTTTTTTTCCTGCTGTAGTTTTGTTATAATCGAGGAGTGATTTCCAACTTCCTCTTGTTTTCAGCCAAAGTGTTAATCCTCCTATCCATCAAGTCAGTAGCCATCTCAATAGCCTCCTGCATGGTCTTTGGCTTCGATGCCACAACACTTGAGTAAATCAGGTCGGGCATCCCACCGACATATCTTTCAATTTTGTCAGCTTCTTCAGGGAACATCCTGTCACTCAGCAATGCTAGCTCCTGGAATCGTTGGTATAGGCTACCACATCGGATGCTTGTACTTTAGGTTCCACAACTCTGCCTCAATTCTTGATTTCATTCCTTGACAATATTTTGTTGTCATCATCTTTTTCAAGTCAACCACCGTCATCGCATAACGCAACATCATTAGTCACTGCCAAGCATGTTAGATCCACCATGCTAGAGTCAGTTTCCCACAGAGTAAAAGTGGCAAACTCACTATATATCACCAGGTGCAGTTACTTATGCGAAACACCGTTTCCATCCTCTCAAACCACTGGGTCAAGTTGACCACTTCTTCTGTACCCCTGAAGAATACGGGTTGACATTTCATGAAGTCTTGATAGGTGCACTCCCGAACGGAGCGTTCATTTCTTCTTGCACCAGTTCCCGAGGTATGGCTATCATCGCCATTTCGGGTCGTGGCACGTGCTGCCAACACAGCCGTGACACCCTCGTCGATCATGGCCTGCAGTTGGGCATTGGTGACCGAAGTGGTGGTAGTAGGGTTTGTGACCGGTGGGGGAAATGTGGTGACCGTGGGGAGTTGTGGTGACAGTGGGGGAGTCGCGGTGACTGGCCTTGCCCTCGTGGTTCTTGTGGGCCTTCCTCTTGGTGCCATTTTCTTAAATCACAAGAACACATAACACCAGTTAGATTTCAAAAATCTTAACCATAACCCGATGTATACATAACGAATAAAACGAGATCACAACACATGGTGAAATACACAACAGTATTGAAATTAACAAATCGACATTCATTCACAATAAATTCGATTTCATATTTTTTTCAAATAAAACATAATCCAACCTTTACATATATAACTTGGGAAAATAAAACAGGATTGGTTTAAATACAAACGATCACAACACTTAGGTTACAAGACAAAATAACCTAAAGCCATACTAGCCGAGATATACTCGTAATACTTAGTAGGCTGTACAAAGTAGCCGATAAATGAACAAAAGATCTAAACAAAGTAAAAAAAAAATCTATACAGAGTAGCTAGACAAAACAAAAGATCTATACATCTACTACTGGAATAAACCCATAAGTACTAACAACTTACAGTAGCTACAGCCATAACACCATCTAAGAACTGCTACCCCGTACCCGCCTTCCCTGGAAGCTCTGGCTCTGCAGGATCCTTAGCAGGTCCCTGCTGTCTCTGTAGCTTGGTCATCTGAGCCTTGAGGCTCTTCACTATCTTTAGGGTCTCTGCTAACTGCCTCTGCCTCCGATAGTCTGCTTTCAGCAGCTCTGAAATCACTGTCTATCTCCTCTGGTCTGCTGCCCGTAACTCCAACACGATCTCAACTGCTAGGCCTTGACGTTAGTCCGCAGTGACATGCCCTCAGAATGTACTGACACAGGCAATCCATCGACCTCGCCCATAGCGGGCACGCGATAATCTGGCCTCCTCCTCTATCAGAAGGGCATTGCGTCTGTG
The DNA here is from genome assembly GCA_026074375.1 of Tanacetum coccineum. Lineage (NCBI taxonomy): Eukaryota > Viridiplantae > Streptophyta > Magnoliopsida > Asterales > Asteraceae > Tanacetum > Tanacetum coccineum. The sequence goes on from BQNB010024039.1 coordinate 41,848, forward strand.
GAAGGGCCTAATCATTTGTCCAACCTGTTGACTCGAGCTCTAAGTAACTCGGTCATACCGTGCATACAACCATATGATAATATATGATCTCACCTCTGGTCAACAGTAGAAGACAACTCAATAAACTCTCGGTTGACCCCCTCAGGGGTGGTCGTTGCTTATCTCCTGGATGTCTCCAACAAGATCATCCATGTATCCCTAATACCGTAAGCCTAACCTTACTAGAAACATCTGGCGTCCTGGAGCGGCCTCTAACATATCAGTAAATCCATAAAGGTCTGCCTCAGCTGTAGTAGGTCCAAACTGCCGAGCAGCACCAGCTGCCGAACTCTCCCCGACCTCATCATCTAGGGGGGGGGGGGGGGAACCAGGAGTAGTACGGAACACACGCCTCTTACGAAGCGGTAACCACATCTCGGGATCCTCAGTCTCATACGAGGTAAGCAATCTCTCTGACTTAATCCCAGCACCGGGGATCACCAAGAGACCCCTCAACATAAGTAATAGGGCTACATGGGTGATGGTTGTGGTATAGGTAATTGTGAGAGAGGGTATCTGAGAAGTGGTGATGAAGTAATGGAACGAGAGGCGATGAGGTAAGTATGGTAAGGCTACACACTCCAGCAACTTCCTCGGAGAGGAAAGGTGTCGGCGCCTGGGTTCGAATGGACATCCTAGCCCGCGACGCGATAAGCAATGTATGGGTCCCTGGTCAGCTGAATAAGCAACAGCTGCAGGCACGGCAAAGCTAATCATCAACATCATCATCTCCTCTGTCCTGGTCAGGATATGTCGGCTGGATCTCCCAGGATCCATCCTCTCATCCTCCTCTAGTCCTCCTCATGGTCGTGACTCCCTTATAATACCCTGTGACTGATAGTAGTGAGTCACAGCAGCAGGTGGCTGCTCCTCAAGCTGGGAATACTCATCGTCTTACCGTATAGAACTCCGGGTAGACAGCTCGGAACAAAAGGTATGTAAAATTCGGTGAAGGAGGTGCTGCTCTGCTCCGTCAGGGCCAGGCACATAATCTGGTGATGGTGGTCCCTCAAAAACAGGTACCTCGACTCCTGGTGACCCCATGTCTAAATCTACCCAGATGCTGATTGTATGTCACAGCATAGTATGCTCAGAAATCTGACAAAAATAAGAACTGAAATCAAAATTTAGTTTATATAAATAATATAATATAAGACCATCATCCTTATATACTAAATAAATCAACACGTACAATCAATTATGCGATGTATTATAGCCTAGACCGCTAATGCCCATAATTTGTATATGTATAAGCCACCGAAAACCCTTTTGTATGTATGCAATGTTTGAAAATGGTTAGGTTATAGTCCAGCAAAAACATTTTGACCTGGTTCTCTATAACCTTGGCTCTTGATACCAATCTGTAACACCCCCAAAATGGGTCGCAGCGGAATAAGGATCCGGGGCATGTTACTTCAAGATCAACAGCACAAGATATATATAAGAACGACACAAAAGTCGTTTAGATTGATACATTGGATTTAAATAAAAGACATATTACAAAAGCTTATAGCTTTACTTGTTCTTTGTTTAATATTACAAAAGATAACATAGATTTCCCAAAACATGATGCACATATATCTTTAACAGTGCAATCCAAAACATAATCCAATGCATCCTTGGCATCTCGTGCCTAATGACCTCCTGAAAACATTGCTTAAAACGTCAACAAAATTGTTGGTGAATTCATAGGTTTATGTATTTAAATTATGCAGGACCGCAAGATTTTCCCGTGATGTTACAACAGATGCCAACAATCACAAAACCAGATTACTGTTGCACTAAGCTCATGACACCGAAGCTCAACCTATATTTGCTATTTTAGCAGTTATTTGCCCGTACAGATGTTGTAACCCGCAACATCCAAGTCCGACATGGTCAACGTTCGTTCCTAGTGATAGCTAATCACCCAAACGGGGAGGTTAATCCCAATAGATCTATTTATATCATTCGCGCTCACATAATGTAATTAACAACTACATCTATGCAATTGACAGTTCATGATAATGGGCTCAGGAGGGTTATCGCTACTTAGGCAAACACATAATCAATATACTTTCAACACTTGCGTCCAATTTATAAAACAAAGCATGTTCTCACCCTAAATAATAGTAAATCAGTAAAACTGTAAAAAGTGGGGCTATGAACTCACCTTGAGTACAGATAGTCCAAATAATCACAGATATTCCAACAAGATGTCTAAATCTTTTTATCATCATGCGTTGTTTGACCTTGGGTTGGTTAAACAAAATAAAAGATTGTATATTAACATTAGTAATTAAGTAAAAGAAAATGCATTTTTAAACTTTGCTTGTGCTTGCATTGTTCTAATACACACACATAATTATATTCTTTTTATAAACATATAGTATTTTACAAAAGATGTGTGTTGTATAAAAATGGTTAGGAAAATCATTTATATACTCATAAAATGTCAAAAACTATGCATACTATACATATCAACAAATAGTTTTTCGCACAAGCAAAATATATGACAACTATGGAAGTAAGAAATTAAACTTGACATTATTCATCAATCATCACTTACAACTATCATAGGATAAATGGAACACACTATGAAAATCTATATTTGTTTTCTTTTAAAAAGAGTGTTCGTGGGAGGGTTAAGAAAGAATTAGAATATATATCGATTCATTAAACAAATTATGATAAAATAATATTATCGAATCTAATTGACCAAGTTTTTTCGAGTATGGACAAGAAATCAGATTCTTATTTGTCTAGCTTTAAGATTATATCAAAATGTAACAAGAGATATTATCTTAAACCTACATACTCAATCACACTCGATTGATATGAAAATAACGACATCCTTTTCAAGACGATAAGAATATGCATCGGATCATAACTCACACTTGTGTAAATGATGTCATATTGAGTCTACTTGTCCAATAGTTGTGTTTCAAATATAAATGCATAAACTACACAATGAAGTAGGAAGACAACTTGAATGGTTTCATCCGAAATACTCAATTAATTACCTTTGCAATGCAATTGAAAAGTCCGATGAATTTCGAAAAGCAAAATGACAAATGCACAACAAATGTAACTTGCTCAAACATTCAAAGCACAACTCAAACTCAAACAATCTTCCTCAATCAAAACACTCTCTATTTACCAAAATAAGCATAAATTCGTTTTCACAAAATGAGAACCCTATAAACGATCTAAGTTAGGATTAGGAAAACATAAACAAATTCTACAAAACATACATCGTTATTTATTTCAATAAGTTGATCATAAAGGATTTCGCTATGAAGATGATTATTATTCCAAACGATAATCAATCTCATCATTCAATTTAAATACAAAATAAGAATAAGAACATGAAAAAGAGACTAGGATTTAACAGGATCACGGAAATATCATATTAAAAAACGTAGATATCTTTCCGTGCTACATGTTTAACCATACCTCGATATTACATAAAATCAAGAAGTCGATTGTAATAAGACAACAAGATTAGTCACGAATTGCAAATTCACACTTAGCAATGAAGAAGATTTCATTAAGCTAAAGTGATTTTCAAATGTTATGTTATTAGGCTATGGTCAAATTATACATGCAAAACTTAACACACTCTAAGTAGGATTATACCGACTATGAATTAACCATCTAAGGAAACACATAAGTATAACAACTAGAAAATCAAGTCATGGAAGTCATTTTCAGAAAACTCAATACCAAGAACCCATTGTAATTATATAAGCTATCTCCTAAAAACCAAATACAACACCATCTCTCAAATAGTGGGAAAATGATCCTTGCCCAAATTTGGCACCTCCACGGATCGATGGATCCTTCGTCTTAGATTCATCTTTGGTTATAGGTAAAATCCCTATGGCATAGAATTAAAACATCTTCTCTTGTGAATCCCATGCTTAAAATTCCAACATACATGTGAACTAACCTATAGTAAAACATCATTATCTATACAATGAAACATTCCACAAGATCTATCAAGGTAAATAACCTTTAATTGGATTTATTTCATGAAAGACATCAAAGGATACATTCTTTTTGAACACTCTTGATTATAGAGCATTACCCATTGTCACTCTTAAGCATACTCCTATGTTCTAGATACCATCTCCTTAACCTACAACAACATGTTTTGCTCTATCATTTAGACCTAGAATTTCACACAATATAATTAGTATTAATGCAAACTAAATTAAAGCAATGTTAGTTTGAGGTCAATGTTAGGCCCTTTATGATAGAGATAATAGCAATATTTTAATCTTTGCTACACTTATAAGGTAAATATAGGTAATTGTACTATTTTAGTCTGAAAATGTAGAATGAGCTACTGGAGAATCTATTGCACTAGAAATTCAATTTGACCTAACGATTGAATTGCTTCCAAGAGTGAAGTTGGGTTCTTGGTATAACCCATAAAAATGGTCGTGTTTAGCCTGAATTGAGCAACACACTAAGTTATATCTCATATACATTCTAATTTTGATTAAATGACTCTTCCTAAATATGACCTAATGATACATCCGATAAACTTTGTATTTCATTAGGAGTGCACATAAAGCAAGTAGAAATTAGGTTTCTCCTTAGTCAATCTAGACTACTTGCATTTCACATATGTGCTTTAAAGGTTCAAGATGATAACGTGCTCCCACGTAATGCAATTATATGCTTTCATGATTATCTTAATGCTCAACGTTTATTTGCTTAGCTATTGAATGCATGTTTGTTGTAAAAGCGTTTGCCTTTTTCTAGCAATTTAGATCAAATATCTCTTAGTTTATCTAAATAACACATGCTCCAAAGTGCTAAATGCTAACATGTTTTACATGATGATTGCAAAATATAAGTTTTGTATGCGTCATTTTACATGACTTACGTGTAAATTGTACACTTACACTATGTTAGCTTAATGTATGACAATTAACATTTAAATGTCATATAGTCTTACACATTAATCTTGTTGATTATTGTGTCGATGCATGCTTAGATAAACTTGTATACATGTATCTATATGTCTTATGCATTTAGGCATATATACATTCTCACACTAGAATTTTTTTTATTTGCATCCGTGTCACAAATCTAAAAAGTCAAGAGTGTCGTAAAATGATCTTATATCTCCTAGAGTCTTCACTCACACATTCCCTTAATCGTCATCTCGCCTTCTTCTAAATGATCCACTCTTTTGTCAAAGGAAGGTTAGATACAAATCTAATCCACCTCCTAGTAGGTTTGACAACTTAAATATTTCCTCCGAAATATTCAAGTATCTTTAACTTGCGATCGCAAATGTTAAAGGTCATATCCGAAAATCCATATGCAAGCCTTGTAACTACTTAATTTAAAACGCTCTCCTTTTATTTTCGACTACAACTCCTTTTCTCTTCGACGAAAACATCTTTCTCTATCGACGTAAAACATTCTTTTCTCTTAGACGAAAACATTCTTTTCTCTTCGACGAAAACATTCTTTCTCTTCGACGAAACATTCTTTCTCTTCAACGAAAACATTCTTTCTCTCGATGAAAACATTTTTTTTGTTCTTCGACGAAAACATTATCTCTCTTCGATGAAAACACTCTTTGTCTTTCGATCACACCCCTTCCTTCTTACTCAACCACGCCTCTACAACCATAGAGATGGCTAATCTCTTTCCTCGACACTATTTCTCCGCTACCACCTTTAAGATAACCTTATACCTCGTGCATGAATTGTTTTATTACAATCACAATACACGAGAAGATCACCATCATACTGACGATTGTCAAGCTCGTGTGAGCTTACCCTTCAGCTTGGTATCTGATGACGGTAACATAATGATGAGATACCCATAGGTACCAAGCTCTTGACATCATCAAGGACTGATTGTCCGACCACGAGGTTTTTTTAAATGTTGATAAGACTGAACTTTTCTGGCCTGTGGAGGATCCTAGAAGTAGGATGGATGGTGTTTTTCCTATAAATATATCTCGTCCGCTCAATGGTGTCAAACTTCTGGGTGGTTCTGTCAGTTTGGATGAAGGTTTTTGTCGGGATTTGGCTTTGAAAAGGGTCTCTAAAACTATCTCGTTAGTGGAGGCAATCCACAAACTTTATGATCCTCGAATGTGATATCCTTCTTCTTCGAAATGCTTTGGTGTTGCGAAACTTTCTTATGCTTGAGGACATGTTCGCCCTATTTATTTATAAGGCCCACCAGGGTCAGTTTGAAAATTTCCAAAAGGTGTTATACGTGTCTCATTGGAGAAGAATGTACCTAGCATCAAGGCCAGGGTTTGGTGATTGGCAGTTGCGGCTTTCCACAGCTCCCAAATCATTAGGGTGTTCTTTTGGTATTCTTTTAGCGGAACATTAGCAGATTATCGTTTCTTTCTTCTCGCCTCTCGTTTGCAAACGAGCGCCCTTCAGGCCAAGATATTGATGAAGACTGGCATTTTGCCTTTTTCTAGCAATTTAGATAAAATATCTCTTAGTTTATCTAAATAACACATGCTCCTAAATGCTAAATGCTAACATGTTTTACATGATGATTACATTTAAAATTATCATGTTTTGTTTGCGTCATCTTACATGACTTACATGTTAATTGTGCACCTACACTATGTTAGGTTGATGTATGACAAATAAGGTTTAGATGTCATACAGTCTTACACATTAATCTTGTTGATTATTGTGTCGATGCATGCTTAGATAAACTTGCATGCTTATATATATATATATATATATGTCTTATACATCTATGTATATATTTTCTCACTCTAGAATATCTTTCTTCGCGTCCGTGTCACTAATCTAAAAGTCAAAATAGTCGCAAAATAGTCTTAAATCTTTTAGAGTCTTCACTCACACACTCCATTGATCATCATCTTGCCTTCTTCCAAATCATCCACTCTTTCATCAAGAAAAGGTTAGATACAAATCTAACGCTCCTCGAAGTAGGTTTGACAACTTAAATATTTCATTCGAAATATTCAAGTATCTTTAACTTGCGATCGCAATCGTTAAAGGTCATATCCGAAAATCCCTATTCAAGCTTTTAACAACATAAGTTAAAACGCTCTCTCTTTCTCTTTAACGAAACATTTTTTCTTTGACGAAAACGTTTTTTCTCTTCGATGAAACATTCTTTCTCTTCGACGAAAACACTCTTTGTCTTTCGATCACACCTCTTTCTTCTCACTCAACCACGCCTCTTCAACCATAGAGATGGCTAATCTCTTTCCTCCACTATTTCCGCTACCACCTTTAAGACAACCGTATACCTCGTCGTGTGATTGTTCTATGAACATTCACAATGCTCGAGAAGAGCTACATAACTCTGTGAGTGTAGTTTATCGTACGTTAACCACCATCCGTCTTGACATTGTCAAGCTCGTCTCCTCCATCTTCATTTGTTTTCTTCTCTATTTTTATTATTATTGTTATTATTATTATTATTATCGCATACGAAACATACCGAAGATACGTCACCATTTTCTTCGGGACTATGTCCAAAAGGAAACATCTCCATTCGAAAAGATTGCGTTTGAAGATAACAATGTCGACATTCTTTCTTTACCCCTCAACCGCGAATCGTTAAATTATATTCGTCTAGGTTTAGGAATGATGGAACACATTCCGTAAATTGGTCTATTCTTTTCTTCTAAGTCTCGATTCTAGTCTATGTTCCATTTCGTGTCGTGACAACCTAATTACTTCATCTGAAGTATTTTAAGAATTTTTAATTAGCGAAATGCAAATTAAAATGTCACTCCATTCGAAATATTTCGTCAACAACATCTCTGCTGGTTGCGGTCCCCATAAACCAGGTGCCCCCTGATCAAAACAGGCGGCCCCCATATATATATGGGACCGCCGGCAGCAGGCTTGAGATATCTATCATTTCTTTTCAAATCATTAAACGAACACCCCCTCTCTCTTCTGCTACAAGCTGACGTCTACTTTACACCCAAATCTATGCCCAACATCTCTCTAAAGATTAATGGGTCATTCTCTTATCTCAATTCCCATAAGCATTGTTGCTTATGTTGTCAAGAGAATTTCATAATGAAATGTGTCTCATTCTCCAACACATTCCTTACAATCGATATACCTACAATCTATCATTACACAATAAATTCCCTCACATACAAATCTTGCTCCTCACATCTCATAAACGTCTTTTCTCACCTTAAATGGTATTTTCACTTCCGAGTGGTTTCTCTCTTTCTTAATAGTCGTCTCACTTCTAATAGCCTTTTTACTTCTGATGTTTCTTCTCACTTCTAAACGTTCCTTTTCACTTGTAATAAGTCTTATCTTCTCTAACATTTCCTCTCACATCTAAACATTTCTTCTTTTTTAATAGTCCTGTTACTATTAAGATTCCTCCTATATCTCTCCTAACTTAATTATTTTATCCGAAATATTTAAGTAATTTGCTAAATGCAAATGTTACTCCTTCGCTAAACTTTCTATTTTCTAGAAACTGAAGAACACAAAGAAAATATTCAATCTTCAAGTGTTATTGAGTCACCACATTGTTGAGTCTCTCATTATTCTTCCACCATGAAAGAACTACCACCTCATTTTACATACCCAACTTTGTTCCTCAACATTGTCAACCAACAAAACACCAAACAAACCTTTGAATTCCCAATCATCCACCTTTGTTTCGATATCAATCTTTTCTATCAACCTCTTGTCAACACGTTCCTTCTTTAGTATCGCTCATCCTTTCTCACTTCTCGGCTTTATGGAATTATTTTCATTCACATCCAAGAGCACATCGTCTCCATCCTCGTCTTATTTTTCTTTTTATCCTTTAAAGTATATATATATATATATATATATATATATATATATATGATATATAATATATATATAATATATAATAGTATATAAAATATATTATATATATATATATATGAATTTCTTTTGAGATATTTCGCCAAGACATTAAATGCCATTCGTACCAATTTATAAAAGGTCATTCTCATAATATTTTTGTGTCAATCAATAAACGAATCCAATTCTCGTTTATTAAAAGTTGGTCTAATCTTTCTCCGTAAACATACGTCTTGAGTCTTTTAATTATATCATTTAGATTGTTGTTTTTTAAATAATGATTGCATGTGTCTAGCTTCTAACTTTCTTTCAAAAGTGTCATACTTTAGAATAATAAAACCTAGAAGTGCATGTCTAGTTCCCCGCTAATGTTTTGCTATATGTATATGTGCACTTGTCTACTAACTTTGTTTTGTAGCACAACAATATCTTGATTCCTTGGTGCCCCAAACAAGGGGGAGCATACACCGAGGGGGAGCACTTGCAAGCGTTTTGCTCATTTAAATTGCATCGAACTTCTTGAGCATCGATGGTAATTTATTTGATCCATGGATCCGTTAGAGTCAATATACAAGGAATGTAATTATCATGGGGATGCAATAAGCAAGGGGGAGCTAGGAGCTATGTGGTTTAATAGCATGGATTTAGTTTAACCATGATGATAGAAGACTTCACTAGGATGATGCAAGCTCACCTTTATAGGAAGATAGGATTGGGGATTGTCAAATACGATGAAGGGTTTATTCATACTCCAAATACTTCACCTCCTCCACTTCAAAATCACCCTAAACCTTAAGGTCATCCTCTCATAACTTCAACTTATATATTTGAAGTACCTACTTTCTTTTCATGTCTTCTTCTCATCTATCACGACATCCTCTAAATTATCCAAGAAACACAAAATCACCTCAACCGTATTTCTCATGTTGTCTTCTCATTCCTCCAACCAATATACTTGGATCACCTACCTTTTCCTCATTCCTTCAACCTATACACTCAAAGTACCTACCTTCTTGTCTTGCCTACTTCTCACCTCTCATGACCTTTTCTAAACTATCCAAGGAACACACAATCACCTTCACCTTTATTTCTCACATCTTCTCCTCATACCTCAAACCTATATACTCGGAGCACCTATCCTCTTCTCATTCCTCCAACATATATACCCGGAGCACGTACCCTCTTCTCATGTCTTCTTCACAAACCTCCAACCTATATGCTCCAACCATAATCCACACTATACCTTTTTGCTTCGACAAAAGGGGGAGAAGGGAGTGTAAACGAGTAACTTTTAAACTCTACTATGTGCTATAGTTTACATAGTTTGTCATCATCAAAAAGGGGGAGATTGTTAGTGCAAATATTACGATATTTAATCTATACGATCTCTTTATGTTTTGGTGATAACAAACATGTAACCTGTAATACATAACGTAAAGTACGCAAGTTACTCGTAATCACAAATCATCAATGCATACATATCAACAACACTCTATGTCTCAAGTCTGCATCAACACCGACATTTGTTTGCACCCGATGTAAATCACATAAGGTATGTACAAACAAATTAAACTTGTAGGATGATCAAAGAAAAATATTTTTTTCTTAACCATTACATTTCTACAAAAGTATTTTTCACAAAAATAAATAAACACAAAATACTTTTTAATAAAAGAAATGTTTTATTTAAATAAAAAATTTGAAATCTGGTTTTCCCCTCAAAATGGAAGCTTCTATACCAGATACAACATTCCCCACAAAAAGACAAAAAAAGGGAGCGGAGTCTAGGCGGCGGCCCTCTTATAGGCCTGGCGGCCCCCTTATATATAAGGGACCGCCGTTGCCAGACTGTCAGCTTGCGCTACTGTAAAAGTAACGTTGCACTTGAGCACCGACCCAGGTGTTGTCCAACGTGTTCCAACTAATGATTGAGTGTCAGATGGCAGGTGTGTCAGTACAAGGTACGAGGTGTCAGTCCTAGGTGGCAGAGCGTCAGTCCGAGGTCCTAAGTGGCAGGTACGAGGTGGCAGTTATGTCAGTACGAGGTACTGTTCCAGTGGCGGCTGACCAATCAGAGTGTGACACGTGAGCACTCAGCGCGTGTTAGAACGAGGTAGGCATGTATCAGAACGAGGTCCAAGACTATTGCAATAATAAGGCAGTTGAGTGGAGCGCAAAAAGACTAAAATACCCTTAGATCCAGCAATATGAGTGGATGGAGGCCTAAAATGATGAAAATACCCCACCTACTTTGGGCTATATAATGAAGCACGCATCAGCAGCTCGGGTGTGTGAGATTTTAGTAAGAAAATAGAGTTTAGAGATAGTAATTAATTATGTAGATAGTGTAATGTATAGTTTAGTCTTATTGTAAAAGCTATTTATAGCTTAATTTATCTTATAGTGTAATCATCAACTTTTTAGCTTATTAATGAGATGTTTTGAAGATTGAAGAGCTTAATTATCTTAAGTCTTATTTTTTCTAATCCTTCTTATTTTCTTTTCCTTTTTCTTTTAAGCTAATTAATGGCTTAATATTGCATCTAGTTTTCCTCATACTTAATTTATTATTTCTTAATTCAAAAAAGCATTCCTTGGGCTTAATTTGATTAGATCGAAGCTCATAATTATTCAAAAAGTTTTTGCCTATTTTTCATTTTCTTTTCTTATTTAGCTATTTCTTTCTTATTGCCTCGAATTCGAATGCAAAAAGAGTGTCATGAGTTCTTCTACTCGGCTTTATATTTAAGTCTGAGATCCCTTGATTTCGAGAGCTTATTATTTAGTTTAGTAGATCTAAAAGCTTTTTAGTAGTTAAAGTTTTCAAATTGCTTATTTACTTTTTTTGTTTGCTTAAAGTTGTTTACTTTTTGGCTTATTTTCTTAGATCTATTCCTTAAATATACCCAATCCAAGTTCACTTGTTTGAACACCTTAGTTTTGGGTGGATTAGATCTAAAAATAATAGGTCTTATATTTTTAGCTTAATTTCTAGCATAAAGTTTGTTGCTTTTTGGCTTATTTTCTTAGATCTATTCCTTAAAAATACCCGATCCGCGTTCACTTGTTTGAACACCTTAGTTAGGGAGGATTTAGATTTAAAGTTTTCATCTTTTTATTAGCTTATTTTGTTCTAACTTTTCATGTCTTATTCTTATCCATCCTTCTACATCTAAGGCCGGATCTTAAGGGGCTTATAAGGTTAATAAACAAATAGAAGTTTTGATCTTTAAGGATTTATGAAAGTAATTAAGTAGATAAGATGTTGACACCTTTATTCGCTAACTAGAGTAAGTAGAAGCATTAAAGTGATAAACTTATTTGTTTAATAATTTGAAAGATCGGGTGGTTTTTATATAATTGCGGTTACATCATTCGTTAATCTTTACCCTTTTAATACTAGTAGTTAAGGAATTAATTGATCTTAAATATTTAAGTTTTATCTTATGATTTCTGCTAGTTTAATTGTTATTGATTCTTGAGTTGTCATTAGTGCTTGCTAAGTGATTAGTGATTTGGAATTTAAGTGCGGTTTTAAAAAGGTTTAAAAAATTAATAGTCATTAGAATTTTCCAATTTACATACCGTAATTTACTTTTAATGCAATTTAAATACTTTGTCATATTAATTTAAAAAGCACTTTACTTAACTATTTCAATATAATGTTTGAAAAAGCATTTTACTTTACTTGTCATTTTAAATGTCTTGAAATTTTAATTTCGTGAAGGAATTTAATTCGAAAAACCTAAACCCGCATTAATGAACAATCACGCACTTAGGCCAAGCATTTCGTTATTTATATCTATTTAGATTAATTTAGTATAATCTGTAGCTTTTATAATCTTAAAATTAATATAGCATTAAAAATAGATTAATCCAAAAGTTTAGTATTCCCTTTTAATATGCTTTCCCTTTTAGTAATATAGAAAACCAAACCCAAAAACTTCAAGATAATCAAGCTCGATTTTACGACTTGAACTTAGAATTCCATCATTCTCGCCGAGAAACGACGGAGTTTTTTGATAATATGCTTTGGATAAAAGCGATTTTCTAGAACCCGACGGAAAATACTTACTATACTATTATTGATTATATCCTATTATACTATATATTATATATAAAAGGGTGTATCACCTTCAACTTATATATTTGAAGTACCTACTTTCCTTTCATGACTTATTCTCATATATCACGACCTCCTCTTAATTATCCAAGAAACACAAAACCGCCTCAAACCTTTCTCTCACAAGTTTTCTGCTCATTCCTCAACCAAATATACTGATCACCGACCTTTCCTATTCCTCTTAAACGCTAACACTCGTAATATCCTATCAATCTTGTCTTCCTACTTCTCACATCTCAAGACCTTTTCTACACAATCCAAGAACACACATCACCATCACCTTTATTTCTCATAGTCTTCTCTCGTAACCTCAAACATATATTACCCTGAGTACGAACCCTTTTCCTCAAGACTTCAACTCAAACGCTACTCACCTATATTCTCCAACCATAAACCATTGTAAACCTTTTTGCTTAGAACACAAAACGGGGGAGCGAAGGGAGTAGTAAACGAGTAACTTATAACTTTACAATGAGTTATAGTTTATATAGATTGTCATCAACAAAAAGGGGGAGATTGTTAGTGCAACCAATATTACCTATATTTTCATCTATACGATCTACCTATGATTTTGGTGAGTGACAAACAAGTGACTTGTAATAACGTAAACTTAAAAGTGCGCAAGTTTACTCGTAACACAATCATCAATGAATACATGCATCAACATCTCTCGACGTCTCAAGTATGCATCAACACGGACAATGGTATAACACCCGATGTTAAAATCACATAATATAGTACAAACAAGCAATAAACTTTTAGGATATCCAAAGAAATAAGTTTGACCTTAAACATTACAATTTTATAAATGTAACAAAATAATTTTTAAAACTTAAATAGACAAATTATTTTTGTAATTAAAAAAGAAATGAGTTATATTTGGAAATTAATTCAAAATCAAAATCTGATTCTTTCCCCCTAAAACATGTCAACCTTTTACCAAACAAGTTTGTCACCACAAAAAGACAAAAACAGGAGCGTCTGTCGGGGCGGTCCCTTAAATAGGTCGGCGGCCCCTTAATTGTCCGGCGGCCCCCTAATATATCTAGGACCACCGTTTCCTGACAGACTATTTTTCAGCTCCTAAAAATAGTGGGTCACATCCAACTATTTTCATAACCCTTTTGCATGATTTTCTTTCAGTTCTTCTCTCTCTAGTTCTCACTAATATCTCTAAACCTTTGATCATTTAACATGGTTTAATAATTCTTTTTTAAATGTGATCTCCAAATCTTCTATCATTTCCTTCTTTCCTCAATTGTTTTAGAGTGCAAAGAGAAGAACTGTCCTTCCTCAAGATCCAAAGTTAGTATAGTCTAGTAAGTTGTTTTTCCATTTTGTAACATTTGTTACATATAATTGAGTCCATGTCTTCTAGTCATTAGTAGTGTGAAAGATTCCAAATGATGTATATATTGGATGGGTTTGCTTGTAGTTGGTTAAGTATTTTAGGCCTCAAAATATATTTGTGAAGTGATAGATTGGTTCTAGCTAAGATTATGACTCGACATCTAGCTTAGTGTCGAAAAATAATGTAAGTGACGCGGTTTATGTGTTTAGGCCATAAAACACAAAGTTTTGTTAGTTTGGCCTCCAAAAAACAAAAATGTGGTTTGGTTTGTACCCGATAGAAGTACTTTGACATACTAGCTTAATGTCAAAAAATAATGTAATCTTGATATAAGGTTTTCGACCGCCTCGAAAGGGAGCTTGTTGACATAGTGAAGTTAACTCTCGAGTTGGATACTCGAGTAGTGGAGTATGGGCGATAGATGACTTCATGAACTGAACCACTAAAATCACTGTGTCGGCGGTTTGCCTTTCTTTTACCTTACCGCTTAACATAATTCTTTTACATTTACCGCTTTACATTTAATACATGCATTGTGCTCATGATTGTGTGAATGGTTGTGGTGTATCTTATTAGTTAATGTGTGTAGATCTTTGTTCTAAATATTGAGTACGGTTATATATGTTAGAATATGTCGTGGCTCAATGGAATAGTGCTTAATTACACATACCAATTTCCATTAAAACGGACTAAATGACTAAAAACGTAGCCAAAAATTCACTGGTAAGTGTATGTTTTGCATTTGTATTGTGCAGGAAATGGATATTCAAGAACAGGACAAAAACAAAGCCACAAACGACAAAACCAAGCACGGAATGGAAAAGTCAAAGTCAAAAATCAACCAAATGAAGAAAATACAACTTGAGGGACTAAAACTGCCAAACCTCAAGTTGTATTACAAAAAGACAAGGGTCGAAATCAAAATTACCGGGTGAAAGTTAACTAATAGGGCCAGTTCTGCTCAACCCCTAAAAGTTTGTATAATAAAAGGGCAAAGTTTACAATAAAGTTATAAGAGATGAGGGGCCAAAGCTGTCAACCTACACAAAACCCATTTTTCCTGCCCAACAACAAAACCCATGTACAACTAATGGATGTCTTCCCATGCTTTTTCCCTGCAAACCTCTTGGTATGTGCTTAATTACACATACCATTCTCCATTAATAACGGTCTTAAATGACTAAAAACATACCAAAAATACATTGTATTTGTATGTTTGCATTTGTATTGTGCAGGAAGTGGATATTCAAGAAAAAGAACAAAAAGAAAGCCAAAAACAAACAAATCCAAGTACAAGGTGGAAAGGGCAAAGTCAAAAGTCAAGCCAAATGAAGAAAATACAACTTGGGGGACTATAACTGCCAAAACTCAAGTTGTATTACTAAAATAACAAGATGATAGACTTAACTGCCACCGGGCCCCCCCCCCAAATAAGTAGGAAAAGAGATTGCATTCAAGTTATACAACTTGAGGGGGACCGAAGCTGCCCAACTTCCAAAAAGCCATACTTTCCCTGCCCCAAAGCCATGTACAACTTTATGTCCTCCATACCCTCCACCCTGCAACACCACTCGTAGCACCCTAGCCAAAATCATTTCCACCACCCTACCTAACCCATCCCCGTTGATATAAATGGCCTAAGATTTGCAATCCCTCTCCATTCCTGAAAAGCATTTCGATGGCTGATATTGCCTCTAAAGAAGCACAAATGAAAAAAAAGGCTGGGATTTTGTTGTAGAATCCCACACACGACAAGTCACACTTGGTTGAAGCTCTCACACAAAAACACAAGCTGCAAATCCAAGAGATGAGCTTCGTCTATAAATAAAGCATTTTGTGTAAGCCATTGAGGCAATCTTGTTTTTCTTTAATTTTTAGCACTAATTATTTTAAATCTTATTTTAAATACAATCAAAGTTCAGTTACAGCTTCTTTTTACTCTCAGCTTTGTAACATTTCGCAAGTTGTTTAATGCAAATTAAGTTTTAAGTCAATTTTAACAATTCAGTGTTAAGTATCTTATCATATTGTTCGTGTACAAAAGCTCTCTGAACATCTTGTTTATAAGCTGCTTTCATTAAGAAAGATATAAAAAACTTAAGTAGTCCAGAAGACAATCACTCACTAATACACCACGAGCTTATTTTATGGATGATAAGCCAGTTCTGGATGGGCTTATGGACTCTCACTAGCTTGTTTTATGCAAGCTAGAGCTTGTAGATTCATTGTTTGACCCTGTTTTGAGCAAGGGTGTTGTAAGTTTCTCTTTTTTGTGTTTCTTATTTACTGTAAACGCTTATTAGTCTATTCTTGACTAAAACCTGTTATTAAGTATTTTATCATGTAATTTAACAATCTGTTTTTAATAATTAAGGACCAAATCAGCTTAATAATAAAAGAAAAATGATTTGTGAAAACTTTAAGGGAACTTGAACTAACAGTACTAACCCTTTAGTTAGTACTGTTAAAGCTAGCAGTACTAACTTAAAGCTAGCAGTACTAACTCCAAGTTAGTACTGATAGTTAAAACTGTTAGTACTGGTGGTTCATTTTAGCTTATCAGCTTATTATTTCTGCTTATTTAAGATTTCCTTAGCTTTTTAGAGTAGATTAAACCATTTTCCTTTACTGTTTTTAGGAGTAAGCTTATTTAAGCTTATTTTCCTTTTCAAAGTATTTTCAATAGTGTATCAGTTTGTAGCTTTTTAGCTTATTTGCCATTGTAGTTTATTCTAGTTGCTTATTCTTATTACTGAGTGCTTATTAGGGTTAGATAAATATCTGTTTTAGCTTATTTGCTTATTTCTTGTTTCATTGTGTTTTGTTAAAGCTAGCAGTACTAACCTTAAGCTAGCAGTACTAACTCCGAGTTAGTACTGTTAGTTAATACTGTAGTACTGTTGCTAGTACTGCTGAGTTTCCTTGCTTAATTTAGCTTAATTGCTTTTTAAATTTGCTTATTTAGAGTTAGTTTAGCTTATTTGGCTTGTCTTAAGCTTATTTGAGCTTATTGGTGTCTTAGTGTAAAAGGCGCCCTCTCCCGCACCATCCCCCACACCAGCCCCCAATCCAACGTCCCCCCGAAGCCTCAATGGTAAAAAGTCCCCCCCCACTACCCGCCACCTCTCGCTATTACCCTCCCCCGTTTCCCCCCCCCACCCACCCCCCATCCAAAATCGCTAAAAAAAGAGCAAATAGAAATCCTTTATGTCGTCATCAAGAAAAACTAAAATTAAATATACACAAAAAAGATAAAAAAAAACTAAGTTATAAATATCCAAAGACAAATACATTTCTTTTACTCTCAGCTTGTAACATAACCAATTTATTTCATTCAAATAAAAGTTTTTAAGTCAATTTACAATTCCAGTGTTAAGTTTCTTAATCATATTGTTCTGTGTTCAAAAAGCTATCAGTACAGCTTGTTTATAAGCTGCTTTCATTAAGAAAATATAAAAAAGTTAAATAGTCAAGAAGAAAATCACTCTCCAAATAACGCACATCTTAAATTATGGGATTGAAAACCATGTCTGTATGGGCTTAGGACTCTCAAAGCTTGTTTTATGCAATCCAGAGCTTGTAGATCATTGGTTTGACCCTGTTTTTGAGCAAGGTGTTGAAGATTCTTCTCTTTTTTTTTTCTTGTTTGTCCTTAATTTACTGTTAGAACTGCTACTAGTGCTTATTTCTTGGACTAAAACCTGTTTTATAAGTATTCCTATTTTTATTATTTAACAAACTTTTTTAAATAAATTAATGGACCAAATCAGCTTAATTAATAAAACAAAAATTATTTTGTGAAAGCTTTAAAAGGTGAACTTAGAACTAACAGTACCTAACCCTTTTAGTTATGTACATTTGCTAGAACATTTTTGCAATTTTTCACTAGCAGTACTAACTAAAGCTACCAATACTAACTCCAATTTAGTACTGTTAGTTTAAACTGTTAATACTGGTGGTTCATTTTAGCTTATCAGCTTATTATTCAGCTTTTTAAAAGTTTTCCTAAGCTTTTTTTAAAGTAGAATATACCATTTCCTTTACTGTTTTTAGGAGTAAGCTTATTTTTCTTTTCAAAAGTATTTTCAATAATGGTATCAGTTATTAAGTTTCTATTTATGTTTGTCATTTTGGGTTTATTTCACTAGATGCTTATGTTTCTAACTAAATCTTGCTTATAAGGTTATGGAAACTTTTGTTTTAGTTTGTTTGCTTATTTATTGTTTCTTTGAGTTTTGTTAGCCTAGCAGTACTAACCTTAACCTAACAGTACTAACTTAAAGCTAGCAGTACTAACTCTAAGTTAGTACTGGTAGTTAATACTGTTAGTACTATTTGTTAGTACTGTTGTGTTTATATCTCGTTTAATTTAGCTAAATTGCTTTTTGTATTTGCTTATTTAGAGTTAGTTTTAGCTTATTAATTTGTCCAAGTTTATTTAAGCTTATTTAGCCTTAGTAGTAAAAGTTTTAGCGTTTTTGCCTTTTCTAGTTTTTATTCTATTCTAGTTTCTTTTCCTTGTTTATCTTTGAGGTCATTTGCTTATTCAGTGTTAGTGCCAATTCATAATCTTATCCCTGTCATTTTCAAACACCAATCATCAATCGTCTATCGTTTTTCCATTCAAGCCTCGTTGGGACATAATGACCCGGGAACACTCTATACTGCTTCCGGTTTCTTGATTTTGTGGGTCCTGATCCTTGTTATATATTTATAGATGTCTATGTTTATTTATACATAATAAGGTGTAAGAACAACCAGAGTCAAATTTTGGCGCCGTTGCCGGGGAGGCTGTGAAACAGAATATCGTTACGTTTGACAATTTTTGTTTGAATCTGTGAATATTTTCTTTTATAAAAAACATAAAAAGTACAAAAATATTTTTCATTTTCTTTTATTAGTATAATTATCATATAAAACCAAAGAAAAACCAAAAAGATAAAAACATTGTCCATAAAAAAGAAATAAAATT